>JAXIVJ010015861.1:0-30402 GCA_036785665.1 Chirona hameri
GGACAGAAGGGCCGTCAATTATTATTGTTTATCAAAACTATATGCATACTCTCTGAGTCAGAGTCCTGACGTCACGCGAATGTAAAAAAAATGGTTCAGCCAATCAGATTTGAAAGTAGTCGCGTAGGATAGACTCGCAGTAGAGATGTGCCAACCGACGGCCGGCGGTTCGCTTGCTAGCACCAGCTGCAAGCTGATTGGCTGACGGTATAGCCTCTGCCCGGTCTAGAACCAGTACAACATTCTTTCGTCAGCACCGCATTCCTTCGCCATAAACTCAAATATATTCGGCTGGGGAGTCTTTTCAGTCAAGAAAACTTGCAGATAGGGGTTTCCCAACACGGCCGTACAAAACTGATATCTCAGTTTTAAAACTAATGTTGAAGGTGAACTATTTCCTTTAATCTACTGTATTGAACGTGCCAAGCTACAAACGTACCCCCGGCCCAATAGGCGTACCAAACCATGGCAAATCACACGCGGGGATTATCTTGGATTCGTGCTACTGGCTAATCAACTCCGGGACTCGCGCTCCGACGGGAACTTTGAAGTCAGTGTGCACAGGTCTTCACACGTCGGCACTGTATCCATGTGCGGCCGAACCGACCTGCGCAGCGGGCATTGTTGGCTTGCCTCTGCTGCGGCAGCCAAGACCAACAGCGCTCACAGGGGGCGCGGTGGCGCGGTGGCGCGGTGGCTGGCCGGGCCCCGTGTTTGCCTGCGGCAGAAGCTTGGATTGCCGGCTGGAATCCGAGGCTGGAATGCCACTGGGCTGAGACTCGGCTGACATCAGCTGGCTCATCCAGAACCCATCGCCGGCCCGAGTTGGTAACGCGATCGCACACATGGTGGGGATCCGGCTCCGCACGGCACGTGACGGTGACGTCACGCCACTGTCACGTGACCTCAGGCACGTCACAAACGGTGGTTCTACGGTGGCAGACGGTCCCGTCACCCAAGACCGAGCGCACCGACCCAACGCCGCGCTTACAACGTGGGCGGCGCCTCTCTTGACGCTAAAATCCGCCAGCGGACGCGCCCTGGTCCACTGAAATCGGTTCACGAGGTCCGACATGTCACTTATCTCACAACTGCCTATTGTAAAGTTTTACGATCGGCTACCGGATTTTGTATTGCACTGCACCAGTCTATTAAGCCTGCCATTTATTTGCTAAGCCCATGGTGCGCTGACGAGAGCACCTACTTCTTTTGCTGCATGAAGGTACTAATCAGTAAAGCACTGCTGAACTTGAGACCGTTCGAAAGGTTCGAACAACATTCTCCACTCTCCAGCTGTCCTGAAGATGACTGAGATGGCTAAACTAAAATACCTAAACTGAGATGCTTTCGCGACAATGGCAAAGCAGTGTTGCAAGAGCTTTTTATGAAATACCAGATACGGCGTCGGTTGAATGATGTTTTATTTTTACTTGAATTTGAAATTAAATTAATAGGAAAATTCATCAGTCAAACCTGGGTATTTTCCTCTGCTCTCCGGTGTCAGTTTCTGGGGGCGTCGGGCTCGTGGGCCAGAGACGTCAGTCAGAGGTCAGAGGTCAGGTCAGTCGGCTCCATCACTCACCTGGCGACAGGGCCAGCTCAATATGCCCGCTCTGCGGCCGGCTGCGGCTGCGGCTGCCGTCTTCTATCTTCTCTTGAGGCGCGGACGTGTGACTGTTGTAGACACTCGGCCCGATCTGAAACATAGAGGGGAGGACGCTCGTCAGGGGAGGGGGCCTGAACCACGGCAGGAGGGGGCGCTCGTCAGGGGAGGAGGGCTGAACCACGGCCAGGAGGGGGCGCTCGTCAGGGAGGAGACCTGAACCACGGCAGGAAGGGGGGGGGGCGCTCATCAGGGGAGGAGGGCTGAACCACGGCAGGAGGGGGGCGCTCGTCAGGGGAGGAGACCTGAACCACGCAGGAGGGGGCGCTCGTCCAGGGGAGGAGACTTGAACCACGGCAGGAAGGGGGGGGGGGGCGCTCATCAGGGGGAGGAGGGCTGAACCACGGCAGGAGGGGGGGGGGGGGGCGCTCGTCAGGGGAGGAGACCTGAACCACGGCAGGAAGGGGGGGGCGCTCATCAGGGGAGGAGGGCTGAACCACGGCAGGAGGGGGGGGGGGCGCTCGTCAGGGGAGGAGACCTGAACCACGGCAGGAGGGGGGGGGGGGGGGGGCGCTCATCAGGAGGAGGAGGGCTGAACCACGGCAGGGAGGGGGCGGCTCGTCAGGGAGGAGGGCTGAACCACGGCAGGAGGGGGGGGAGGCGCTCATCAGGGGGAGGAGGGCTGAACCACGGCAGGAGGGGGGCGCTCGTCAGGGGGAGGAGACCTGAACCACGGGAGGAGGGGGCGCTCATCAGGGGAGGAGGGCTGAACCACGGCAGGAGGGAGGGGGGCGCTCGTCAGAGGAGGAGACCTGAACCACGGCAGGAGGGGGGGGGGGGGGGCTCGTCAGGGGAGGAGACCTGAACCACGGCAGGAGGGGGGGGGGGGGCGCTCGTCAGGCAGGCTGGCAGGCGTGGACACCATCACTCGGACCAAATGGTTTCTGATCATTCTGCCTGCCTGTTGATCAGCTGACTAGTAACGATTAATCCATGGAGAGACGCTTTAATTTAAGCGTTTGCTTTTAGATTAAGCGCTTTTGCGCCAATCCAACACTGTTTCTTTCGTTGTATATGTTTAATCGATAATACAAAATGAAAAAAATGCTCTGAAACGAGGAAGTCGCCGCCTCCAGACTACACCGGGAAGATAAATGGTCGCCAGGCTGTGCAAGCTCAGCGTCCCAGCAGCACTGGATCGATGTTTGACATGACATGACAGGTGGCATATCGTCAGCCCTGTTATCAGTGACACGTGCCACCAATCGTACCGCAATGGAACGTCAGCACGTCAGTTTTCCGAGATTTTCTAACAATGCCTGGCAATCACCAGATCGTCGCCGGTGTTATCGAGAACTCTTGAAAATCTCAGAAAAAAACACCGGCGATGATCGCCGGCGTTATCAAAAACTCTGATTATTCTGAAGTTGCGTGACATCACCTACGGCGAACTCTGTATCGACTAGCCGCTGTCTCTGGCCGGGCCATCCGGTGTATCGCTGGGTGGGTGGCAGCGCCCCCTGCCCCCCCCCCCCCCCCCGTCCCGTCACGCTGAGTCTCGCTGTGGCGGTGTTGTGTTGACCAGCGCAACGTGTCGGTAATGGGGTTACGACTCGAGCTCGAGACGACCCAGTGGCGTCAGCAGCATTCCAATCGACACTGGACAGGTCCGCATTCAGGCGGCACAGCTGGCTTTTTCTGGGCAGATATAGCGCGGCGGAGCTGCACTGTACGCCATAGTCTTGGTCTTTGGGACGAGTGTTGCTTGGCTCAATGTCCGGAGACATATGCCTTTGTTTTCACTCCATCACGATGGAGTGAAAACAATGGTCTGCTCGAAGAAATACTCGCGCTGTCTAGAAAGGTCTAGTGGCATACGCAGATATCAAACCTTACCAAACGTTTCGGTAACTGTTAGTTGTTACATATCCATTCCTCCTTCATGATCACATACAAATGTTACGTGAGAAGAGACTAGGTGAAGGATGACAAAAAGTTAATAATAGTCAACCAATAGATTGGAACAGCACACACGTTCGGTAAGAAACTGTGTACGCTAGCTGGTGGACACAGTAACCAAGCGTTATCATGTACCCGCTTGGCTACAGGAATGTTCGAATAGGGTTATCTCTATCAAATAAAATCAAGGACAAGATGTTTTGTGTCGAGTTTGACAGATAGCGAGTGGAAAGCAGACTGCGATAGTGAGCTATACGAATGTCGACGTTACGACGTAGGTCGCATGTAACATACCGCTTACACAAGAGGCCGGCCTCATAAAACTGAATCATTAAATATACGAAGCTGTGAAATCACGTCACATTGTCAAGTATCATGACATATGCCGGCATAATTTCCTGGGGCTTTCTGGCCTGCAAAGTTTCCGGTCTTAACTGATTTATATATGCATATATATATATATATATATATATATATATATATATATATATATATATATATATATATATATTATATATATATATATATATATATATATATATATATATATATATATATATATATATATATAATATATATATATATATATATATATATATATATATATAATATATATATATATATATATATATATATATATATATATATATATATATATATATATATATATATATATATATATATATATATATATATATATATATATATATATATAATATATATATATATATATATATATATATATAATATATATATATATATATATACATCTGTTCAAATAGTGAGCGCATACAATCAAGCCACCGAAGAAACTTCACAAGCAACGTCTTACTAGATGGTTTTGTTAGATGACTTAATTTGAATCCCACAAGTAACCTTGCAGTTATTTTAACCCAAAATGCGCATTCGTTGAACAAAACGAAAAATCGCGCGACCTTCGTTCGACCAGTTTCGCTTTACGAAACAACCGCCAGCTTGACGACACTGGCCATACTGGTCTTACGACCAAAAAGTTATCGCGACTGAATCAAGTTCGCAGATCAATTATACCACACTGCAGAACGAATCGGACTAGCTTCGATTGGAGCAAATCGATTGAGAACAATGATAGATGGCGATCTCGATACGCCCTATTATATCCGTGCATCCGTGCTGTTGAAGCCACGTTAGTCAAAGTGATCCGAGAACCGAAGAAGTGAGGAATGGCCAATTTCGAAACAATACCCGGCATACGCAAATATGCCGTGAAATTTTCCGCACCCAGTTTTTGCATGGGAAATGCAATCGCAAGTAATGTTGGCGAAAATACTATTATAGGATTCGGACGTACCAACTCATCGCAAAATCAAGAAATCAGCTTCGGTAGGCGTCGGTCGCCCGCCACAAAGAGTCACACCGACGCTGACCTGGGAAAAAAGGCCGTGACAACACCATCATCGTAGCACGCTCGCTCCAAACAATCCCGAAGTTCAGACAGAACTCGTAGGTGGCGAAAAACGGCTCCGAAAAAGTGACGAAAGGAAATGGCAGCAAGCATCGCCAAATTGACAGTTCTGGCCAACAGACGGTGTTTTTCAGACACCTCAGTAAACAGTGGAAGCTCAGTCAGTGAGCTCGGTTTGGTTGATCGCTGACGCTGACTGACTTCAGGAGACAGGGAGGGTAGGGGTCTGAGAACAAGTCACAATGCACGAGATCGGGCACCGTCCGTATGGGACTTCCAGCAATGGTTCGGGGACAATGGGGCGTGTTTTAATGGATGCTCAGAAAGGATGCGCTCCTGGAATTTGAGTGCATCACAATAGATGATTCACAGCAGCAGCACTGATCCTGATTGCCTTGTTTGGATTGCACCATCCACTTAACAGTTGCCATATACTAAAAACATTTAATTTCAAAACATAAATGCGTCTATGAACCTTCGCCCATTAAATGTGAAACTATCTGCAAGGAAATGCCAAAAACCGGGACACCAAACAAATTGATAGCCACTGAGTTAGACTTAGATGAGAATGCAATTAAAAGTTAACGCCACTTTGAAACTTGATAAACATTTAATGAAACTTATCTATAATTTGGCATTATGAAGTTCCATTACGAGCAGCCAAAGGTGTCGTATGCTTCAGGAAACCTGCAAAGCATTGTGATGCATTTATAAACTTCCCTGTCAAAAAAATGACAATAATCACGCAAAGATACGATAATTGTATATGTCAAAACCGAACTCACATATATGGAGACACCACCGACATATCTATAGCATTTCGACAAGCCTCTTTCACCTGCCCCACATTCTCTTCCCACCTGGTGAGCGGAGTGTGACCTGACAACGGCTTTTCGTTCGACCACATGACCCGTCTGCTTTCCTTTCTGGGTCTCTGCTCCCTTTGCTGCGTCCTTCTCTATCCCGTTCTCTGCTCCGGCCCCCACTCCAGTCTCTGTGCCAGCCCCCGTCGCGGCCTCCCCGCTTGTCTCCGCCGCCAGCTCGTCAACCTCCAGGCCGCTGGTCTCGATCAGATCGGCCAGCCTCGGGTCCCAGCTGCGACGGGTCGACTTGGTGCGCTTCACTGCGCGCACCCGCATGCTGTTCGCCCGCCGGTGGACGGCGCCGGTACCGCCGCGGGGTGCCGCCTCGGCCGTCTGCCGCTGCCGCTGGTATGCCTCACGCATCAGGGCCAGGGGGTCGGTCGCCAGGGACCAGAGCGGTGCAGGGGCGGCCGTGTTATGCTCATGTCGGGGAGCGTCGCGGCCCGCCGGCACGATGCCAGGGCAGCCCGCGTCAGCGGAGGACACAGAGGTCGGACTGGCAGGGACCGGAACAGGTGAGCTCTGCTCGTCCTCCGGAGCAGGAAGGGAGTTCTCCTGTTCGGTGACAAGCGACGTCAGGGACTTGTGCACCTCCTTGATACGCTTGGTGAGGCTGGACCTGACGTGGAGCGTCTTGCGTTGCAGGGAGCGCCGCTTGAAGAAGCCGTCTGTCTCCTCGGTACCCCCGCTCGCGGTCAGGTCGATACAGCTGCGCGACCGGTCATAGCGCTGCAAGCGCTGGATCACAAACGATTGCTTCCCGAACGCATCCTTCGACTCCTCATTCTCTGTCTTCGCTGCCTTCGCTTCCTTCGCTTCTGCTTCCTTCGCTTCCTTCGCTTCCTTCGCTGCCTTCGCTGCCTTCGCTGCCTTCGCTGACGACTCCGTCCTCCCGGTGAGCTTCTTGCTCTTGGCGTCCTTCTTCTTGCGGTACTGGGGGAGCTCGGGACTCGTCAAGCCGTATGCCTGCTTCATCAGGGTGTGGTACTCTGCTGGCACGTCCATTGTTCGCCGCTGGATCTCCCGGTCAGACGGAGCGCGAAGATCACCGAAGAATCCAGATCACTCACAAACACCAGACAGAGTTCAACGAGAAATATCCTAGCTCACGTTCACACCAGCCAGTGATCGAAACTGCTACCCCGGACCACTGCAAATCTACACTAAATTCGCCATCACATCAGCTGTGCACAATGTCACTGCCCACCGGATACGCCACTGTTCTCGTTCACTCGCGCCGTGCCCTCCTCTCCCTCCCACCGAGCACGACCGAGGCCGTTGTCTGAGCGCACGTGAGGCGGTGGCCGTGGCGGCGGTGCGGCGCCCGGGGCGGTACTGCCGGCGGCGGCAGAGACGTGCCCCTGGCCGAGACACTGGGCACGGAGCGCACCGATAGTCGAGTCGGCCGGACTTTGTGCCGCCAGTGGTGCACTCATGGCCCATTGTTATCGCCCCGGGCGCGCGCCGCCGCCCCGTCAGCAGGATACCACTGCCCCGCTTTCACTCCCCGCTTCCGCCACCTGGCTTCACGGCAATTATGTGCAAAGCGTTTACAATCGGTCGTGCAGCGATCAGGTAAGCAGTGGTGATGCAAATGTAGGATGTGAGCAAGAGGGGAATGAGTGAGAGTAGACATGTCAGTCATGAAACTCCGATAACGCGGACAGACAAGGACATGCCTCGACACTGACTCATATCGCGAACACCGAGCCACTCAGAGCCTTCAGGGAGAGGCATGCCAGGTTATCTCCCTCACACGCTAACACGGGCAGCAGCCACCCACCGTTCAGATACCACAGCAATGCAGACATGGCGAACCACTGCTATAAATCGTCCGACAGTGCACTCAAGATATATTGCGATGCAATCCTATGCGCCTAACCTTGGTTTGTTGCGTGCGCGGGACCCCAGTTGGCTGATAAGATGAGCCCAGCTCTCGATGCGCCCTGCACGCGGCTCCCTCGGAGTCTGGAGTGCCTAGCCTGCCAGTTGGCCCGCCCCGTACCAATTACCCCAGGCACGTGCCAATTTCCCGCACGCATATCACAAGGTCACGATGGCTGGCGCGCGCGACCGCCAGACGGCGGCGACATACAGCTGAAACGGTTGCAACAAGCCGACTAGTCATTGTAATAATGAGCATCGTAATGACAATGGCTGTTATTGGTCCCGTCGATCTTCCGAAAATATGTAATCAATAGTAGGAATAAAACACTGTCGCAATGCTTTTAACGTTTTTCAGGAATTCTGCTTATGAATCCAGGCCGGTAACCATAGTTACGAAACATTATAAAATGCACGCTTTACGGCACTGCTCAACTTTCAATGGTGAAATGATTCGAAATCAATCCCCTGATAAATCCAATAACATAACACTGCTTGCTTCAGTTTTGATGCGTCGCCGCCAGCATCGGAGCTCTTGCACGCGGTGGGAGTGACGCTGCTTGCAGGATGACTTTGTTGACAATAAGATACTGACTGCACTTATACTGCCGGATCAGCGTATCTGGCATTCGTCTGAGCCATGGCCGGGCTGCCGATTAGTTGCTCCGGGTGTCGCGCACCAGCCGCGTCGAGCACACTTCACACGGGGTCGGCTGACATTGCAAACCGCGCTGAGAACTTTATCAGCCCCCGGCTATCGAGACAGGCACACGGCGGTGGCTGGGACGCTGCCGGCGGCGGCGGCGGCGGCGGCTGCGGCGGGGGCGGGGGCGGTGGCGGCCGTGGTGGCGGCGGCCGTTCGTTCACACCTCTCACGGCGCAATACGGCCATCCATTGCCCGTGTGGAGCGACACCGGGCACGTTCCCACGGGTGGACCAAGGTGCCGGTGTCAGCCGTCTCCCAGCTTGTGACCAGCCCACCGACACACCGCTATACAAAGCGCGACAGTGACCACTATGTCAGGCAGCAGCAATTTTTAGAAATGTCTGATGAAATTACTAGCCTGAGCGCTAATGCCACACGGAAGAACGGAATGTTTTCCAACGCCGAAGAAAAAAACGAGCACGCACGAACATTCCCCTGAAATAATTGATGTTGATTGTATCGCTGCGGTGGGTATTTGCCTGTGATCGGAGTGTGGTACATGATCATGGAATACATATTCCATGATCATGGAATACATGATCATGGAATACATATTCCATGATCATGGAATACATGATCATGGAATACATGATCATGGAATACATGATCATGGAGTGTGATCGGCATGGAATACATGATCACCAGTCATGGAGTGTCACTCTGGGTTTCGTTCCAAGTCGTATGTGCCAACGTGTACCATCTCTAGATAGTATATTTACTCTGATTTAACATGGCAATCAGGTATGCCTCAGAGTCTCCAGGACATGTGTTGCCACGGCAATTCCAACTATGTATAGTGCCACTGTTTTCTGAACCTCAGCGTTGCCATGACATTGGTTACTGATGCCGTGCCTGGTCCTGATGGCATCAACGATTTCACATCTATTGAGTAGAGCCAGTGTAATACATGGCGTACGTGTGGCTATTTACAAGATAAGTGAGACTAATCCGCTGAGCGATGCCGTGACGGGTCACCACGGTCACTGGCGGCCGCAGACGGCTGATACTGAGCGATGCCGTGACGGGTCACCACGGTCACTGGCGGCCGCGGACGGCTGATAAAGGGGGGGGGGGGGAGGGAGGCGGCAACATGACCAGTTACCATTTTTTTACTTGGGGGGGGGGCAAATCCAGTGAGAGACGTATTTCCAAAAAGTTGTTGAGTGGGGGGGGGGGGGGGGGGTAGCGGGCCGTCAGCCGTCAGCGAGATGTTCCTCGCACATGACCGCGCACAATGCACTTGCATTGCCAATGCAAGTGTGCCATACGTGTTTGCCATTCAATATATTTGTCTGCATTCCCGTGTTCCGAGGCGTCGTCACAACAACTGTTCATCAAACGTCACTCGTCCGTCTCGAGCAGCACTTCGACGCATCGCATTGTGACACCAATGGCGCCACTTTGCGATAAAATAAACAGCAAAGAAGCGGCGGCGTGACGGAATAAACGCCTCCCATGTCCAGCCCGCCAGCAGCACAATGGAGATGTATGACGTTATCTGATCAATATCAGACAGCCAGCCCGCAAAAATGACGTGGAGGATGAACTCTTTGTGAAAAGAAAAACACGATCTGTTGCCTGTGAGATAGGCACGTAGAACTTCGACCACAAAATATGGACGGGTAATAGTCAACAATGGGCGTACCACCGTCACGTTTGTTATGGACGCTTGACAATTTGTGTTTGACGTAACAAAACACCTTTTTTGCGCGTTCGGTAAAGCTGATTATGTAATCCACGAAAAGCATATTACGTCTTCAGCAAGGTACGTACTAACGAGAAGAAAAAACTGTCAGCGCAGGCCAGGTAACAGCGATAAACTCTACTCCGCCAAGTTGGTTTGATCCGTCACATCGCCTGCCTTATGATGTCTGGGATATAAGGAACAGACTCATCTGCGTCGCCCAGACGTCTTCCGAATGAACACAACTTTTCCAAGGAAGAAGTCAAACGACTGAATATGAAACAAAGTTAGAAAGGACGTGCAGTGTCATATTTACGATCAAAGTTCTCCAGATAGGAAAATGGAGAACTCCGTGCTCAAAATATCATCCACATTAAACCAGCAGATCTGGCGAGCGCGATGCTAGTCCTTCCAGGGCTGGGCAGCTGCGGTGCGTGCCGCTGCCACCGATCCTCCTCCTCACACGTGCCGCTGCCACCAATCCTCCTCCCCACACGTGCCGCTGCCACCGATCCTTCTCCCCACACGTGCCGCTGCCACCGATCCTCCTCCCCACACGTACCGCTGCCACCAATTCTCCTCCCCACACGTGCCGCTGCCACCAATTCTCCTCCCCACACGTGCCGCTGCCACCGATCCTTCTCCCCACACGTGCCGCTGCCACCGATCCTTCTCCCCACACGTGCCGCTGCCACCAATTCTCCTCCCCACACGTGCCGCTGCCACCGATCCTCATCCCGCACGTGCCGCTGCCACCGATCCTTCTCCCCACACGTGCCGCTGCCACCGATCCTCCTCCCCACACGTACCGCTGCCACCGATCCTTCTCCCCACACGTGCCGCTGCCACCAATTCTCCTCCCCACACGTGCCGCTGCCACCAATTATCCTCCCCACACGTGCCGCTGCCACCGATCCTCCTCCCCACACGTGCCGCTGCCACCGATCCTTCTCCCCACACGTGCCGCTGCCACCGATCCTCCTCCCCACACGTGCCGCTGCCACCGATCCTTCTCCCCACACGTGCCGCTGCCACCGATCCTTCTCCCCACACGTGCCGCTGCCACCAATTCTCCTCCCCACACGTGCCGCTGCCACCGATCCTCATCCCGCACGTGCCGCTGCCACCGATCCTTCTCCCCACACGTGCCGCTGCCACCGATCCTCCTCCCCACACGTACCGCTGCCACCGATCCTTCTCCCCACACGTGCCGCTGCCACCAATTCTCCTCCCCACACGTGCCGCTGCCACCAATTATCCTCCCCACACGTGCCGCTGCCACCGATCCTCCTCCCCACACGTGCCGCTGCCACCGATCCTTCTCCCCACACGTGCCGCTGCCACCGATCCTCCTCCCCACACGTGCCGCTGCCACCGATCCTTCTCCCCACACGTGCCGCTGCCACCGATCCTCATCCCCACACCTGGCTGTGCCGGCCAGCCGTTCTACCCTTCATCAGGCGGCATCTCATTACCCCCATACGGCTGCGGCCCACAGCGGCGACAGGGTCGCTGCAGGGTCGCTGCAGGGTTACCTGGCATGGGGCGCCGGCGACACGACAATCCGTCACGTGCTGTGACGGCCGTGACGGGCCGTCAGCCGGCGTGCCGGATCCCATCGCGGCACGGCTCTCACTCACCCACCCCGCCTCCGCCTGGAGGCGGGGTACACACGCCTCCGCCACTCACTCACCCCGCCTCCGGTGTCTGCCAGCCCCGCCTGGCCTGGCCGGCCTGGCCGGCCCGCTCGGCACAGACCGCAGCAGCAGTACAGCAATACGGCTATCCACGGAACATAATGCATCATCCGATCTTAGCATCCTTAGCATCATCCGACCCGGAGTATGATTCAACTATCTTGGCTAGCTTTTGTTGGAGCCTTTAGTACAATGCGGATGATTTCCATAAATCAGCGGGAGTTACGCTTGCATTACGTACACCTCGGACTGCTGGCCACTCCTGGGTAAATCTTATCACATCGGGTATTGCCTGATTCGGTCCTCTCCGCTCTGGCGAGGTCAAGTTTTGGTGTGACCCGGTATATGATCCGGTCCGACTTGGCAGCGTCGTATCTTAAAAGTTGGTTTGTGTGAAGAGGAGATGCCGGAGGCGGGACAGACATATAAGTCCGGTTCACCTGACACAACAGCCCCCCCCCCCCCCCACCGGGGACAGCCACCAGGTAGACCACGTTCCGCTAGCGACTGACAACATGAAGAGCTCGGCCATGGCAGCACGGCCCATAGCTCAACGCACTGGTGACATTTGTATTGCTGGTTAAACAGCGCTAACCGTCAAAACAGCGAAACAGGTTAAACAGGTTAAACAGGTTAAACAGCGAGGAAACATCGTATTCGCCGTGAACGTAAATAAATATTGGACGTGTTTAACGCTGAAATGTTAACTTACGGCCATGTTTCAAATGTCAGCAAGCTGAAGCCAATCATTGGGGGTAAAACAGACCGCCGGCGGTTGTCATATACAAAACATCTCATCAGTGCGCCAAAGCGCACAGCCCGTTTGACAGGAGCGTCTTGTTTTACCAGCCCAGTGGCGTCAAATGAAGCGGCCAAGTGCGTCGTGCGCTGTTGACAGTATGCAATTGAAATGTTCACGTTGAGTTGGTCAGGCGTCAAAGTTTTCACTAATGCTAGTTTGAGTTGCCAAATCTCTTTCACTACATATATACTTTCTTCTTTAGCATATGTAATGCTGCATCCTCTTCAACTAATTGACCAATTTGGTAAACCAAGCGAATAAACTTGTGGGGAAGATGCTTCTATTCTCGTAATTTTGCACTTTCTCCATCCTGTGTTTCTTCTCTGGGTTCGTAAACAGAGCTTGCCACCCTGTGTTTCTTCTCTTCTGAGTTCGTAAACAGAGCCTGTCACACACATAAACGGCAGATGATTTATGCATAGGGCCGCCTCGATGGCATTGACGGGTGACATTTGACCTCCGCCACAAAATGTGTCATGCTGTGACATCAGGGGCCGCTATTAGGACCAGCGGAGTACCGACAAAACAATGGGGGCGGCGGCCCGAGACTGACATCCCAGTCGGGTGGTCATGGTGGCGGACCCATCAAACCAGAACACTCGTACCAATTGGGTATCCCAGCCAATCAGCATGTCATCTGCCGCGCATATACTAGAAAGTACTCACTCAAAAGACTGCAGGCGTCCCTTCACTGTGTTCATGTCATCTGACATTACAAAGGCGGGCTCATCAGCTCTACTAAATGGTGCTGACAGATACATATTTGAACTATTAGGGCTGCCATCTGGTAATCATTGGCGGCAAAATGCGAATTAGCATTTTGTTTATCATAGCGTAAATAGCGTTTATCATTAATTATTAAACGTGTCAAGAGAATGGGCTCGGGCAAATGCTTACCTAATGCGTTCTGTTAAGCCAGTACACTTCTGCAACCTCTCAGCAATAATGCAGCAGTCAAATCAACTTCACCGCGTTTAGTCGCATCAACATCAGCGATATTACCAAAACATAGACACAAAACCCGATAAAGATCACACCCTAACCAAAGTCACCACTGCCGAACGCCGTGACGGAATCCCGCGGCGCCCCTGTCACGCCCGTCACAACAGAGCCAGCCGCGTGCAGGGCACCGGCATTAGAAGCGGCGGGCCGCACGCGTGAAGATCCGGGCTGATAATCGGTGCCATGAAGGCCGCAGCAAGCCGCCGGGTCACTCAGCGCTCTCCCCATTGTCCATGCGCTCCAGCCGCAATGCCAAAACAATTACCCGGCCATTTGAATGAGAGCGTTTCGACAGCGAGCGCTGACGTTGGCGGTCGACGACAGGTCAGCAGTGACCTGGGCTGATCCGGACTCCGGTCTCCGGTCTCCAGTCTCCAGTCTCCGGTCTCCGGTCTCCGGTCTCCGGTCTCCGGACTCCGGACTCCGGACTCCGGTCTTCCGGTCTCCGGTCTCCGGTCTCCGGTCCTCCGGTCTCCGGTCTCCCGGTCCTCCGGTCTCCGGTCTCCGGACTCCGGACTCCGGACTCCGGTCTCCGGTCTCCGGACTCCGGTCTCCGGTCTCCGGTCTCCGGTCTCCGGTCTCCGGTCTCCGGTCTCCGGTCTCCGGTCTCCGGACTCCGGTCTCCGGTCTCCTCCGGTCTCCGTCTCCGGTCTCCGGTCTCCGGTCTCCGGTCTCCGGTCTCCGGTCTCCGGTCTCCGGGTCCTCCGGTCTCTCGGTCTCCGGTCTCCGGTCTCCGGTCTCCGGTCTCCGGTCCTCCGGTCTCCGGTCTCCGGTCTCCGGGTCTCCGGTCTCCGGTCTCCCGGTCTCCGGTCTCCGGTCTCCGGTCTCCGGTCTCCGGTCTCCGGTCTCCGGTCTCCGGTCTCCGGTCTCCCGGTCTCCGGTCTCCGGTCTCCGGTCTCCGGTCTCCGGTCTCCGGTCTCCGGTCTCCGGTCTCCGGTCTCCGGTCTCCGGTCTCCGGTCTCCGGTCTCCGGTCTCCGGTCTCCGGACTCCGGACTCCGGACTCCGGACTCCGGACTCCGGACCTCCGGTCTCCGGACTCCGGTCTCCGGTCTCCGGTCTCCGGTCTCCGGTCTCCGGTCTCCGGTCTCCGGTCTCCGGTCTCCGGTCTCCGGTCTCCGGTCTCCGGTCTCCGGTCTCCGGTCTCCGGTCTCCGGTCTCCGGTCTCCGGTCTCCGGTCTCCGGTCTCCGGTCTCCGGTCTCCGGTCTCCGGTCTCCGGTCTCCGGTCTCCGGTCTCCGGTCTCCGGACTCCGGACTCCGGACTCCGGTCTCCGGGTCTCCGGGAGGGATCCGGGAGGGATCCGGGAGGGATCCGGGAGGGATCCGGGAGGGATACGGACTGGGACTCGTGCTGGGGCCGGGGGCGGGCGGGAGACAGAGGCCCGAGGGAGACAGTGGGCCGCACGGGACTCCCGGGACAGCTCCGGCGCTGATCCCGGGCCAGATTGGAGACAGCTCCGCGTCATTAGAGAAGACGTGGACACGTTCGCTGACAAGGCGACGCCCGACAGTGGGCGCTGATCTCCCTCGACAGTGGGCGCTGATCTCCCTCGGTAGAGCAGACCGCCCGACAGTGGGCGCTGATCTCCCTCGACAGTGGGCGCTGATCTCCCTCGACAGTGGGCGCTGATCTCCCTCGGTAGAGCAGACCGCCCGACAGTGGGCGCTGATCTCCCTCGACAGTGGGCGCTGATCTCCCTCGGTAGAGCAGACCGTTGACAGTTGCTCGGCCACCGTTGGGTGAAATGATAAATATAAATATAAATACTACTAAAAGACACAACAAAGGGTAATGACAGAATCTTCATTTCACCTAGAACGATGGTATCAAAACTACGAATATCTTTACCGTTATTCACACTGAAATAATGTTATTAGTTTGGGTGTTCTTTTCAATAAAAGTATTCTGAATTTCTCGAAATATTAGGAGCGACTTGTAGTCACAAATATGTATTGCAATATGATCACAGACAGGTGAAACACCAACGGTGGCCGACACAGTGGTGGACCTACGGTTGGGCAAAATGGACAATTGCCCCCCCCCCCAAAAAAAAAAAACGCCTGAAATCGGCGCAAAATTGACACATTTCCTGATATAGAAGAAAATCTAAGTAACTTTTACTCAGGAAAGTTTGCTTTAAATCAGCTATCAATGCATAAGCAAGCGAAATCCGATAAGTTTTCAGAAATGTGTGAGACTTTTTGGAATTGTGCCCCCCCCCCCCCAACTGCCGTTCTGGATCCGCAGCTGGAGCGACACATCATTCTCACACACCTTGAACCACCATGACGATCGGTACAGCGTCCAGCACAAACCTGGAACCGCCCCAGCTACCAATACAGCATTCATATTAGACATCGAACAAGACCCAACAGCGCGTGTAGGCAATGTGAGCGCGTGTAGGCAATGTGAGCGCGTGTAGGCAATGTGAGCGCGTGTAGGCAATGTGAGCGCGTGTAGGCAATGTGAGCGCGTGTAGGCAATGTGAGCGCGTGTAGGCAATGTGAGCGCGTGTAGGCAATGTGAGCAGCGCGTGTAGGCAATGTGAGCGCGTGTAGGCAATGTGAGCGCGTGTAGGCAATGTGAGCGCGTGTAGGCAATGTGAGCGCGTGTAGGCAATGTGAGCGCGTGTAGGCAATGTGAGCGCGTGTAGGCAATGTGAGCGCGTGTAGGCAATGTGCACCGTCACGCTGAGTCCACTAAATATAAAACAGGAAAACACATTGCAAAGGATTTCTCAGACCTCGGTTAACAAAACGTCATTGCTGTATATAATGCGCGTCATATCATTCCCAGATTTCGCCGCAAAACGGCAAACCCAAAGTACCCAAAACACTGACCACTGACCCACGCTTTGCCGTTTGCAGTAACTTGACCAACACATTCCTGAAAGCAATAACATTTCACCTTGCACTGCTCTGCACTGGGAAACAAAGCTCGCCTCGAGTTTTAACACCGCGGCCCGCCCGAGTTTTTCTAGCCGGCAATCGGTTCCTTTACGGCATCAGTGGCGCAGTTTGCAGCCGTTGGGCTATCTCGCCCATTAGCCGTGCGTAACCGGGGAGTGAGCGGCGGCCCACCGGGGTCAGGCAAAAACCGAGCCCGCTCGGGCCGCATACACACAGAGGGAGGCACCCGCTGAGCGATGGAGCGTGCCACTACCGCTGACAGGTCATTTCTCCATTAATCGCCACACAAACCGAACGGCGCGGCCCGTGCGAAGATTGACGCATTGTTGCCAAGCAGGGAGGACGGAGAAAAACTGCAGAACCTGGCGCAACGGAGATTGATGCACAAGTGCAATACGAAGCAAGCTTTTGTGTGGCACGTCTCATATTGCGAAAGCTGAATATAGAAAGCTGAACATAGAACACTGAGTGCGATGGGTTCAGTACCTTCTGTGGTGTGCCTATTTTTGGACGCAATTGCAATTTCCCATTTTGTGGCCAGTTAATGGCGTGTTAATTGTTTTGCTGCCAGGGGCCTCTCCAGTGCCAGTGTCCTCCCACGGTATCAGGTGTCGGGAAGCGCACAAGAAACGGATGTGTTTGACCAGCAGATAATTGCCTATCGGATGAACATGGTCACCATCTGAGCACACACACACAGTTCCCACGATCAAGCAGAACAGGGAGGCGTGGGGGGCTGAAAAAGCACCGGCCGGCCACTGAGCTGCAGCCGCCAAGATAAGTAGCTTACGGAAACTAGGGACAGCGCACACACATTCACCGCCCACAGTCCCCAGTCGAATTCGGGTATTTTCTTCGAATATTTTCTTCAAGGAGCGCATATAAGAATGAGCAACGAGTGTTTTTCGGTGACGATGTTTTGACGGTGGGCCCGGTGGGATATCGGTACGGCCTATGCTGATGTACTTAAACAGCTACCTTTTAAGAGGAATGCAATGAAATTAAGAAAATAAAACCTAACAAACGGTGTCTAGAATTGATTAGAAAGCAAATATGTTTCCTAATGAAGAGCGTAACAAATCAGCAAAAGCTGCAAGTCATCAGCGATTTCCAAACAAGGAATGTAATACACGCCTTTCGGTTGTCTTTAACCCGCGCACTGCAGGGGGTTTATTTCCGCCCCCCCTCAGGTTTTTCGCAGATAGAGAAAAAACGGAGGCGCGCAGTGCCGCCGAGTTTTGGCACACCTGTTACGCTACCAATTGCGCACACTTAGAGAAAAAAACATGAATTTCGGGTCATCTCAGGTCAGGTCACCAGACCAGGTCAAGTGACCCCACCTCCAAAAACGTTTGCAGTTGTGCCAAAGCCAGATTTTCTCACCGATCAGTTTGAAACTTACAGGATGTCATGAGGGCATAAGTACTTACAATTCGTATATCTCGGAATTTTATATCGGTGACCTAAAGTCAGGTCAATTTCGTGACCTCCCCATAATAAGTCAATGGGGAAATATTCAAATGCTTCCTATTTCAAGGATATGCATGATATTAGTCCAATTACTTCTGGATCATGTTATTATAGTATATTCTTGATGATCCAAGTGCAAGTTTTGTTCAGTGACCCCTATTGGTCATTTGAGGTCATCCGAGGTTACCATCACTTTGTTTGTCAATAACTCGCGACATAATGAAGATAGAGAAGTAAAACCGACAGCAATGTGTTTATCTCGTCGAGACACGTCTCCCTATATGCAATGTGACCTACTTAGGTCTTGACCTCAGGTCAAGGTCACTTGACCTGAAGTCAAATTTTGAAGTTGACCTAACATGATCACCATGCATATCATTCGAAGCGCCTTGCAGAGGTAAACACAATGGCGTAAACAGTTTTCCATTATCTGTATTATGTAACAAGGTATTATCGAAGAACGGTTTGGCAAAAAAGCATCGTGTTCGGCGCAAACCACCTGCAGTGCGCGGGTTAAAAGCCCCTTTAAACGTGAATACATTCTTCGGCAAATTCCAATCCACCTTCAAGTAACAGCATAGCAAAACACACTGCAGGCATTAAGCATCAAACTCCTGAGTCAACTTTCGCACGCAACTATTAAGCTTCAAAGCGTGCACAACATTTCCCGGTACTGCCTTCAGAGACATCCTTTTCGCTTCCCCGGAGTCAGATCCAAGCCTGCCGGCAGCAGCGCGTGGGTGGGACTGGGAGCTGGCAGTCTGGCAGTGTTTAGAGCTGCGCCAGCCCCGACTCATTAGAGCTGTCAGCTTCAGCCCACAGCTGAAAAGATACACCGCTGCTCGTGTGCTTGCTGACTAATGTGGGAGATCTGTTTATTTTTGTTTGCATGAACAAACATAAGCTCAAGATCTTTCAACTATAAAATACCAGTAAACGCCTTTTTGGGGCGATGACCGAACGGGCGCGCTCTGGTAAAGCTAAATTGAGTTGTTACGAGCGAGCGCTTCGCGCTCGCTCGTCTTTCCGTGGTATATGGGGAAAATCTGAATATGAGCGGCCCGGCCCGGCCCGGCCCGACCCGTGCGACGCTTTTGAGAAGCTCATATCTCTGCAACCGCACGTCCGATTGACAAGCTGACTTCTTTTCTGAGCAGCCCATCTAACCTACCCTGTTTGAGACCGGTTGCCAACTCATGTGGGTGACTACCACTGCGCGTGGCGCGTGCCGCGTGAGGGTGTTGAAAAGTGTTTTCTCGTAAAAGCTCTGCAACGGCTGAGCCGATAATGTGCAAATTTGGTGTGTAGTTAGGGACCCCTCAGCCGCCAATTTTCCACAAGTCAGGGATGGGGTGCCTCTGCACGTGCGCACGTGCACATCTCCATTTTATATCTCAGGAACGACTGAACCGATTGCGTTCTAATTTGGTGTGTGGTTAGGGACCTCTCAGCCGTTGCCTTTCACAAGTCAGGGGTGGAGTGCCTCTGCACGTGCCCACCTGCTCACCCCTATTCTATATCTCAGGAATGGCTTAGCCGATTGTGTTCAAATTTGGTGTGTGGTTAGGGACTTCTCAACCGCCACTTTCCCCACAAGTCAGGGATGGGGTGCCTCTGCACGTGCACACGCGTGCACACCCCTATTCTATATCTCAGGAACGGCTGAGCAGATTGTGTTCAAATTTGGTGTGTGGTTAGGAACCCCTCCGCCGCCCGCCTACCACAAGTCAAGGGTAGGGTGCCTCTGCACGTGCGCACGTGCGCATCTTTTTTGTATCTCAGGAACTACTTGCCTGATCGGGTTGAAATTCACCATACATTTATTTCGCGCTCGCTCGTTCATCGCCAACTACGGCGCCATACTGGTATTAAACTGTTCATGATCTCCTTTCTCGAACCTTCCAAAAGGGAGTACGTCCTGAGCGCTGCATGTTTCATCGTATAAATTATTGCTTAGATCAATAAAACCATTTTTTTTATCTAGAATGATTTTTGTTCATTTCGACGTCTGCGGGTGCCACGCGCTGTGGTGTCACCCCTATCAGAACGCGCCATACCGAAAACAAAATTGATTGATGGTCTTATCCAATGGTGAAAACCCGATATCAATCGGAGCAGTGGTTGCAAAGTTATTCGCTTCCAAAAAGCGTATGTACGGGCCGGTTCGGGCCGGGTCGGGCCGGGTCAAATGTAAATATGTCTAGTAAGTTGACGAGAAACCTCACGGGCGCTTCGCGCCCGCTCGATAATTATTTCAAATTTGGTACCTTCTCCGGCCTGTATGACCTAATCGGCTTCTGATATAACATCCACTGGAGGTAATACAGTTTCAATTGCATAGCATAATTCATATAGGTACTCTGCTTTGGCATACGCTGGTTTCAAATTGTGGGTTTTAGGAATTATTTTAATTTGTCGAAGCTTCTCTGTAACCGCCAGCCCATCGTTCACAACACATTTTATCTGGAGCCTACGCACCCATAAATGTAATCTGGAGCCTACGCACCCATAATGTATCTGGAGCCTATGCACCCATAAATGTTATCTGGAGCCTACGCACCCATAAATGGTATCTGGAGCCTATGCACCCATACATGTTATCTGGAGCCTACGCACCCTCCCGGCTGCCGCTCCGACTATCAGCAGCGGGGCGGGGGAGCGCCGGGGTTGGGGTGCGGCTCGTGCGCACACTAATGAGCTTCCCAGCTCTAATGAGGTCATCATACGAGACCCGGCCCCGATTAGGCCGGAGGGTCTTAATCGCAGCCAACCGGAGCAGCGCTTATGTGCTGTTCTGCGTGACAAACAGGAGAAGCGGTCGGCAGATTATAATCTCAAAAGCAAATTGCTGCCAAATTTCTGTCATTTTCGGCCGCAGTTAGCGGACAATAAATATACTAAATTCAACAAATTCTTAAAGACTTCAATTCTTAAATCTTAATTCATGTGCAAAATTATAAACCGAGTACATTGGCGTCCTATAGCTTTACCAGCAGCTTATTGCAGCGCTTATTGCAGCCCAAACATACCTGGAAATGTCAGACAAAACAAAAACAGGATTACATTTTAAATTGCTGTAGACTATCCGCACAAAGAAAGGAGCCCAGCGTGTCACACATCACAACTTCGATTTCCTTTGGTCAGTGGCTCTGCCGGCCAGCGAAACAGAGACGATTTCGGCGCCGCCTCGCAGCCCAGGTGACGTACCGTCAAAGTGACGCGCCGGAGTGACGTGCCGTCAAAGTGACGTGCCGTCAAAGTGACGTGCCGGAGTGACGTGCCGGAGTGACGTGTCATGCGGTGAGACACCGCCTGACAATGCCTGCCCGAGGCTACTGGCTTGTTAGCGCGCCGCTGCATCTCCATAACAGGCGTGCCGAATGCCACCAGACCGCGAAACGGAAGCGTGCCCAAGAGCTACCGTTACGAACGCTTGTAGATGCCTCGCCCTCTTGGCTGGTGCGACGGTGCGACTTCGGTAAGACAGGCTGCATGCAAGGTTAAACATCAAGTCAGCAGCAGTCAGTCCACTGGCAGAACGATAAGACAAGTATACGTGTCAACTAAGCCCGACAGAAAGATAGGGTTGTCAGCGTTAGTCACAGACGTCGAGACGTGTTAATCAGTGTTTTGTCCGCATTATAAGGGTTAGTTTTCACTGTCAGAGTGGCTACTTTTTATGACTTAAATGAAGGATTAAGATATGCTGATAGCATAGGCTTATGCGTGACTACCGTTCCGGGGAGGGGG
Source organism: Chirona hameri (assembly GCA_036785665.1). Lineage (NCBI taxonomy): Eukaryota > Metazoa > Arthropoda > Thecostraca > Balanomorpha > Balanidae > Chirona > Chirona hameri. The sequence continues at coordinate 21,775 of JAXIVJ010015861.1, forward strand.
CATGCTATTCACAGCTGCAACAATGGTGCACCTTCGTCCAAAACTGCTCGCCGACTACGCGGCCTCGTGGAAACCGCTTCAACCTCTAGCATTTAAACAAAACAACAAACCACACCTCCAAACTCCCATGACGCAGCTCTCTGGCATCTTTGTTTCGCCAAATTTTCCAGTGGCCTCACGCCAAAGGGTGAGCGGCCAACCCTGTGACCTCGTGACCTCCGGCCGCCCTGGCCGGCATTTCCTGGGAGGCCGGGGAGGGGGGGGGGGGGGGGGGGGGTCTGACGTCTGACGATAGGTCAGATTGGAGGGATCGCGCCGCTGCTTCCTAATCGCCATCAGACGATATAAATCCCCGGCTTTGTTGAAGCCTGCTCGATGCTTTGTAATGCTCATGACGGAATCAGCGATCCTGCAGTTGACACAACGCCGTCCACTTGTGGTGCGGGAGGTACCATGTTTACCATCGGTATCATGAGCGGGTCCCCCTCCACCTATACAATCACGCCGGGTACAGGCAGGAGGAACGGGTCTAACCCCCGCCGGGTGCCCATCGGTTTATAGAGCGGGCCGTTATTTCGGCTCTGCACCAGGCCGTGCCCCCCGGCGGGGCCCATATAAGCATGAGCCGCGCGCTCCTGAAGGATCGATCAAGCCCGGTCTGTTACTGGCGGCGCTCGTGCTCGACGGGACCTTCTGGTAGTGTGATCGATCAGCATCGGCCACATGTCCAACATTTAATGCGGCAGCGGCATGAAACTCGCCCGCAGAAATAGACACGGCAGGAATCAGGACTCGTCGCAAATTTGCAGGAGGAACTCATAGTAATTAATCTCAAGCGGTGAGGTGAAGATTGTCAAAGGTCTTTAGAAGTTAATGGCGGGCAATATTAACGACGGAGTTCACTCCAAAACAGCTAATGATAATGTCACAACGAAGAGGCCAATCATATTGCAATGTATTAATATATTAATATGAAATAAAATGTAAGATCAACAGGGGAAGTGCACTGTGAAGGAATGGCAAATTAGTTATTCGAACCGTACAATTTGGATAATTTGACTCAAGTAATGACGCAGCCATCTCATTACCTTATATATTTCCAGCTGTAATGGACAGCCTTGTACTACTGATAAGTAACGCTATTGGCAAAAAGTGGCAGCTACCGAAGCTGAAGAGTAGAGAGGCGCAGCCCCAGCGTGACTCCAGAGGCGCCATAACGAGCTGGGAGGCGGCAATCTCATCGATTTCCCGCGGCGTTCCGACACTCGCCGCTGACGCAGTGCCGGTGAGGAAACACGATCTAGGTGGACCCGAGCCACTTCGCAGACCTCACGGGCTCCTACAACCTCCACGGACACCGATCTCTACACTGCCGACCCCACCAGCCACCCTAACACAGCGACGGCCCATAGGGTTACCGCAGGGCGGTTCACTGCGCCCCTGACAATTTACTGCGGGCTATACTTACGCCAGAAAGGCGGCGGTCGTCGCCGACGCTGGAGACGCGAATGCGAGGGATGACGGGCGACCCGACGATGGTGACCTCTTCCCTGGTGCTGTCCATCTCGTCAGGATCAATGAAGAATACGATACGGCTACTGGCGGCCGCGGCCATGGCGGAGATTGTCTCACGAATCACGCAGTCACGAGTCCCCGGGTTGCGAGGAGTGCGAGGCACTGGTCGGAAGCGGCGCTCTGGTCCCACGAGTCCGCCGTCGGAGTGTCACGATTGCATGCGGTCCCCACTCTCTCAGCTGAGGTTTTGTTTGGTTCTCCTCGCTTGTTTTGACCGCTGCGTGCTGGTGGCTCACCAGACTGGCACTGCAGGCTATCACGCTTTTGCTACCGCAAATGAGAGGTGACGAAAAAGATCACCCACGCACTGCCTTTCCCGCTGACGTGGCGACTAGACGACAGCCCTTTAGACAGCCGCGTTAACCATCCCGATCGACTGACGTTTAATCATTCGTCCACTTCAGGGCGGTGTCCCAGCGATGTCAAATGGTCACAAAGCCCGCCAGCCGGCGTGAGAGCCCCACAGGGCCGTTGCCCAGCACGGTTCGGTCCCACGACGGGCGTCACTCCCGGCGCGCGCTGGCACTGCCTGGAACGCGTCCAAACCAGTCGGCCGGCCCGCTGCCGGTGTCACAACTGGGGCGCGAGGGGGCACCGCCACCCGACGCCAATTCGACAGCCCGATCACCGCCGTCGCTCGTCACCAGGCTACTGCTGCCAAGATGAAGCGAGCCTGCGCCGACCATCGCATAAATCGTGCCACCCGACCGCGGCCGAGGCGACAGCAGTGGTCAGCGAGTCGTCGCCGTCGACAGCACGATGAGCTGCTGGCGTTGGGCCGTCGGAGTCACTCGGCACTGTGCGTCGTGTTGGCCCGAGCGCGGCCACCGGTCGCCGTCGAGCGCTGTCGGCACCAATGGCAACACAACGCTCGAAAATTGCCGTCAACGGGGCTGTCGAAACTGAGTGCCGGCGGTTCGTTCACTGGAGCTAACACTCGTTGCTCAGTCACATGCCGTTGATAAACTTCACTCCAACGTGACAGCCTTCACACTCTCCAGGCGCGGGCCACACCAGCCTCGACCCCAGTCAGTCGCCTGCCCACGGGCACTGACTGGCGCGGGGAACTCGGCGTCTTTCCAGCGCGGCGGCCGAGTCGAGCGGTGGTCACAATGCCGGGCGGAGTGAGCACGCGAGCTCGGCAGCGCGGTCCGCGGCGCGCTGCACCTTCACCGCGGACTGGAGCGGCGGCGGCGGCGGCGGCGGCGGCGGCGGCGGCGGCGGGGCGGGGAGAGAGAGGCGACGGCCCGCCCCCGGGTCACCCGGCCCCTCCCCCTCCCCAACTGGGTCAGCGCGCCTGTTCGGCCGTCACCGCACGGTAAAAAACACCGCCCGGCGCCCGACCCCGTCGACATTCCGGCGATAAACATACATACGGTATACGGCAGGACCGAGTCGGACAGGACACTGGTCTCTGCACTTCAAAAATGAGTTGTTTAATAATGCACAAAAGGGCTATGAGGCTTGGGAATTGCGGTAAATGCAACAAATTGAAGAGTGCCGAGTGCAATGAACTAAATTGAGTTGTGTCTACTTCACATACAAAATGTATTAAGAAGTCGATCGAGGCGAATTGTCCAATGCAATATTGAGTACGCTTGTTCCACAAACATGATTCTTGAGAAGCTTTGAGGGTTCATGGGTTAGTGGCCGAATAGGGAAGAGAGAGAAAAATTTCACGACAAAGGGTTTGTTCATAATTAATAGAAGAAAGATGAGCAGTGCACTGACGAAAGAAGATATTCCAGGATGTCACTGACGAAAGGCTAGTGTCCTCTCATAACGTTTTGATTTTAGTGTTGCTCGCAGTTTCGGCTGGCTAGCGGAGACCGAGCCCGCGAAGGCACAATGGACACGGGACAGTTCAGATATATTGACTCTGACTGCATTTTTTTGGGGGGGGGGGGGGAGGGGAGTGGTTCTCGCCCACCCCGTAGTCCAGCCTATAGCTATATGCCGCCGCGGGTGGGGAGGAGAACCACCCCCTCCGGGGCGGGGAACCGAATGACTTGCGCCAGTAGCCAGACTCGAACCCGGAACCCTTGGATTCCGAATCCGCTCTGACTGCAGTGCGTGCCCGCGGCGCGGCCAGCCACCCGAGCTGCCGCGCTGGCGCGCAGGCGCGCGCAGCCACCCGCACGCGGGACGGCGTTACAATCATCGTTATGATATCGAATTTTACCATCCAATCTCGGCCCAGTAATTATTTGTCATCGCATTGCACTGTATGCCTAGTGGTGTCTGTGGTGGCCAGGCCCGGCCAGGTCCGGCCATCGCAGTCTGACTTGGACAGCCGCCGGGAGCTGTTCTCGGCGGTGGGTGACTCCGCCGCGCGTCGCGGGTGTGCGCGCCGGTGTATGTGGATCAGGATAGGCCTGTCTGGGTGTAGTAGCGGCAGGAACGCCGCCGTGATTGTGGATTGTGAGCCTCGGCTCCTGTGCGCGTGGCGCGTGTCTGCATCTCTGCTAACTACTCATATCCTACCCTTCTATGTCCTTCATTCTACGCTTCTAGTCTGCAATAAACTCCATCGATAGGGAATCTCATCTTCACTTCTTTTTTAACCCCGCATCTTCAGCTACAAAAAAATGTCGCAGGACCCAGAACCAGAGAAAAAAGCAGATCGTCGGCGACACAGGATGTCACGCGAAAGGTTAAACCAGCACCATTGGAGAAACGAAAAGATGTTCTCTAAAGCGGAGTGGCGTGAGGGGCTGTATTCGATTGGCTGCATTGTGAAGGGCTGTATTCGATTGGCTGCATTGTGAGGGGCTGTATTCGATTGGCTGCATTGTGAGGGGCTGTATTCGATTGGCTCCATTGTGAGGGGCTGTATTCGATTGGCTGCATTGTGAGGGGCTGTATTCGATTGGCTGCATTGTGAGGGGCTGTATTCGATTGGCTCCATTGTGAGGGGCTGTATTCGATTGGCTGCATTGTGAGGGGCTGTATTCGATTGGCTGCATTGTGAGGGGCTGTATTCGATTGGCTGCATTGTGAGGGGCTGTATTCGATTGGCTGCATTGTGAGGGGCTGTATTCGATTGGCTGCATTGTGAGGGGCTGTATTCGATTGGCTGCATTGTGAGGGGCTGTATTCGATTGGCTGCATTGTGAGGGGCTGTATTCGATTGGCTGCATTGTGAGGGGCTGTATTCGATTGGCTGCATTGTGAGGGGCTGTATTCGATTGGCTGCATTGTGAGGGGCTGTATTCGATTGGCTGCATTGTGAGGGGCTGTATTCGATTGGCTGCATTGTGAGGGGCTGTATTCGATTGGCTGCATTGTGAGGGGCTGTATTCGATTGGCTGCATTGTGAGGGGCTGTATTCGATTGGCTGCATTGTGAGGGGCTGTATTCGATTGGCTGCATTGTGAGGGGCTGTATTCGATTGGCTGCATTGTGAGGGGCTGTATTCGATTGGCTGCATTGTGAGGGGCTGTATTCTGAGGTAGGTTCGATTGGAGATACAGATGGTCGTTTCGTTCTTGTTATCGTCATCGTAGAAAGCACGATTGACATAATTTTGGAGTATTGTTATTCTCGTAAATTATTTATCCGTGCCTTTCAGACAACGAGCGGTCACTAACCAGCATGACAGGGCTTACCAGTATATTTAATTATTTTATTTCGCGAATCTCAACAGCATCCAACAGCGTTGGCTTTTAAGCTGTTGCGTCAGGTACAAACATATACACGATGCACACGATAAAATCATAAGTTGAATGCCTAAAAGTTCAACTCTAAAATACAGAAATAAACGGATAGACATACAGCGACAAACCCTTGTGGTAAAAAACATGTAAATGAATCATAATACCAACAGTACGCCACGATCATTGTTTACATCAAGCCCAGTTCCTATCTCACCTAACTATACACTGATTGAATATGCTTTCTGAACGAAGCTTTGGTGACACACCTTTTCACAGTCATGGGGAGCGCCTCCCATGTGTCCACTGCCCTCGTTGGAAACATCGCTTTCGTCACGCTCAGTCTGCACCGGGTAGTTTGTAGTCTGCCGTGTGATATTGCTCGTGTGCTGCGAGTGCTGATGTCAGACCTGAACTGTATGTGCCTTTTTGGACCCTCTGGTGCATCAGGATGGTTCAGGAGCTGATACATGCACATGCTGTCTCTGTATTTTGTCAGCGTCTCGAAATCCATCCATGCCAATTTTTTGCGATGTTCACTTATATGGTCCGAATTTTTCTTTCTGAAGACTATTCTCACGGCAAAATTGATAACTTTTTTAATACGGTTTCGCTGATTTTGTGTGGGCGGCACCCAGGCTGGGAGACAATATGCTATCTGAGAGAAGACCAGAGACTCTATCAGACGTATGACGGTTCTCTTTGGCAGCATAGCACGGATCTTTGAGATGGTGATAAGCGTACTGTAGCAGCGTTGCACCACTCTACTTGTGTGTTTCTGCATGTTCAACGTCCCATCTAGCTGAACGCCAAGTACTTTCATATCCGAGACTGGTTTGACCTGAACATCGCCGAACAACATACACAAGTCAGGAAGCTTTTTGAGGATTGCGGGAGTGCTAAACAACACTCTTTCTGTCTTCGAAGGGTTTACCTTCAATCCGTTCGATGTGAACCACTTTGATAGGTCTCTCAGGTCGTTCTCTACTCTGGTCTGGAGTTTGATGAGACCGGCAGGCGTGGGTGGGGCACTATGAATGATCTGAGTGTCGTCTGCATAAGATACGATGGAGGCATGAGATGACAGATGACATGTAATGTCGTTCATGCACAGTGTGAACATCACTGGGCCGAGGTTGCTGCCTTGGACTACCCCGTGATCTATTTTCAGAGCCGCACTGGATCGCACTGACTGTGTTCTATCGGTAAAATAGTCTTGAAACCAGTGTGTTGATATCCAGTGCCAATTTAGCTTTGACAGAAGCATTTGACGGTTGATAGAATCGAAAGCTTTAGACAGGTCACATGACGTCACACAAGTTAATAGCCCTGCATCTCTGTTCCTGGTGATGATGGAGATCAGATCGAGGAGAGCACTTTCCGTTGAATGACATTTTCTATATGCGTGTTGTGATGGTGACAAAATACGATTCTGACTGATGTAGTCAGTGAGCTGAACTCCGATGATTTTTTCCGCTAGCTTTGAGATCACATTTAGCACACTCACAGGTCTAAAGTTGCTCGGTTTTGACCTGCCACCCGATTTCCATATGGGAACTACTGACGCATGTTTCCACACTGCCGGCACCTCACCTCTGACAATTGAATAATTTACAATGTCCAGTATATGGGGACCCACCACCGCGAAACACTGTCTGACTAGTTGCAGTTGCACCCCGTCACAGCCTGCCGCTCTGGAGCTGCTCATTCTCCCCAGTGCTTTGCCCAGCTCTGGGAGTGTCACCGGCCCGACCTTGAATGAAGAGCTGCATACAGTGGGCAGACGGACGGTTGACGGCGGCCCGTCTCCGCGCTCAGCTAGCTCCTCAGCGATGCGGCGGCCCACGTTGGCGAAGTACTCGTTGAATGTATTTGCTGCAGCTTCGTCGGGAACGTCGTCGGGTTTGAAGTGTTGGCTGGGTCCGAGAGCATGTTTACGCAGCTCGGCCCACATCTCCTTGGCTGATGATGGTCTGGAGAAGAATTCGACCCGCGCCTTCTCCAGCTCTCGTTTGAATTCCTTTTTCAGGACTTCGTACGTCTTCTGATTCTCTTTCGAGTTCAGTTCGTCTCGCTGGCGGCGTGCACGGTCCCTTCTCGCCTGTAGCTCCTGGAGTTCTTCGTTCATCGTCAGCCATGGACGGTTTGGGTGGTTCAGTTTGACTCGTTTCAGAGGGCAGTGTTTCTCGACAGCTGTGTTCCAGATGTTCAGGAAGCTGGCGTACATCTCGTCTACCGTTCTGTTGTTCTCACGCGCCGTCGCTGACCAGTCCGACTGAAGCAAGTCCAGACAGAGATGGTTCCAGTCGACTGCGCGTAGTGACCTTGTCAGGACGGTTCTGGGCCGTTTCCGATCTCGTCTCAGCGGTATAGATACTGTGACCAGATCGTGATCACTGGCGTGTGATTTAACCACCTCGGCTGTCTGGTTGGTGTTTGTCACCAACCAGACAGCCGTCATATTACCAGTATAGATAACAGGAGACAGGATAATCAACAAAGTCAGTAATGTTCAGCGACTTATTTAGACCGGCACGAACAGGCCTAACTAACCAGGTGCGTGGGAACTAGTTTCAAGTTAGGGGGGGGGGGCGAACTATTTTTGGCAGATCTGAGGCAAAAATGATAGCTAAAAGGAGCGATACATTGCAGTCACCCGTAACTAATGTATATATATATATATATATATATATATATATATATATATATATATATATATAGACATGGCCATGGCCATGGTCCATGGTCCATGTGGACATGGACATGGACATGGACATGGACATGGACATGGACATGGACATGGACATGGACATGGACATGGACATGGACATGGACATGGACATGAACATGGACATGGACATGGACATGGACATGGACATGGACATGGACATGGACATGGACATGGACATGAACATGGACATGGACATGGACATGGACATGGACATAGATATAGATATAGATATAGATATAGATATATATATAGATATAGATATATATATATATATATAGGTATAGGTATAGGTATAGGTATAGGTATAGATATAGATATAGATATAGATATAGGTATAGATATAGGTATAGGTATAGGTATAGGTATAGGTATAGGTATAGGTATAGGTATAGGTATAGGTATAGGTATAGGTATAGGTATAGGTATAGCTATAGCTATAGCTATAGCTATAGCTATATATAGATATAGATATAGATATAGATATAGATATAGATATAGATATAAATATAGATATAGATATAGATATAGATATAGATATAGATATAGATATAGATATAGATATAGATATAGATATATATATATATATATAGATATAGATATAGATATAGATATAGATATAGATACAAGGATATAGATATAGATAAAAGGATATAGATATAGATATAGATA
>JAXIVJ010015862.1:5000-25000 GCA_036785665.1 Chirona hameri
GTGCGCAATTGATGCCCGAACAGCTGTGCCAAAAACGGCGGCGCTGCGCGCCGCCGTTTTTTCGCTATCCTCGAAAAACCTGAGGGAAGGGGTGTCTCGGCCCCCATCCCCGGCACGGCGCGGGTTAACCCTATTCCTGTCCGGGGGCAAATTCCCGAAGTCTAATAACCATTCGCACCAATTCATTTGATTGGTCGAATTCACTTGGATGTGACGTCACTGTGACGTCACAGTCTCCCTACCTATTGCGCATGCTCATTGGTTAATCTGGAGGATCTGGAGGCTATTTTTGTGTTGGATCCTGTGAGAAAGGCCGTATATAGAAGGTAGAGTCATTAGGCGATTTGACCACTCCGACCTATAATAATGAATTAAATATGTGATTCGCTTGTTTCAGCCATTTTCATGTCATCTGTGTCATTGTATTCATGCAGCTATGTCGATCGGAGACAAGAGATCGGCAGTATCACTACTCTTGTATCGAAATGACTGGTTAGAGCAGTGTTGTTGCGTTACGTGGTCTTAGAGGCAATATGTTCATTTCAGTAAGAAGGAAACTATCGAGCAGGCTACGAGAGTTTGTGATTTACGTTGGATCGTCGTTTTCGTTTGAGTTCTGGAGACGTTTAGCGCCAGCGTTTTGGTTGCTGCGCGTTGTTGTTTGCTATGGAGTACTGCCGACGGTTTGAGTTGTTTTGAATTGGATACGGCACTTGAGATGTTTGCGACGATTCGTAATTAAAATCATTGCAAATTGATGGTGATGAAAATTGCTTCGTGGTTTATCTGGACGTGATACTGCGGCGTCGCCAGCTGTTTCCTGTCGCGATGGCGAAAAATACATGTCTTTCAAAATTACTATTAACTTCTATTGGCGCGCCTCGACAGGTAATGGAAAACCGAGGTTGAAATATAAACGCGTTTTCCGCTTTCTAAACACAGTTGTCACACGTGTCAACTGAACTGACTTGCTCCGTGCTCGTTTCATGGAATCTCTGGGTGGAAAATTACGTATTTAAAATGCAACGCCTTACCTTCTAATATTACGTATGCGATCGAAATAAATACGTATTATCGAAATATTCAGGGAATAATTGTCTAACACTGCTATTTCGGTCGACCGCCTGTGTTCAAGTATAAACAAAGCAATATAAATATAATACAGACGACGAATATAGGCCTACCGATCTGACATGTAAACGGAGATCAAATGCACTTCTGCCTGACGACCGCGCCGTAATGAGAATAAACTATATGTTTCAAATGGTGCGCACCGAGGCTAAGCGCATCACACACAGCGATCGCTTCGATTATTGTCGCTTATAGGGCCTTGATTGTCGCGGCCCAGCATCCCATTCAGGGAGGTGCCAACCTCCCCCGGTGGTATAATGGACTCGCCCAGCAGCTATGACGTCTCCTCCAATTCCGAGTGCGAATGGTTATTAGACTTCGGGAATTTGCGTCGGGGGGGGGGGGGGGGGGGCGAATTGACCCCCTCCGGAGGTTTTTCGTGTACTGCACATTCATTATTGAAGCTAAGGTCTTCAATCTTTCTGACTTTCCCTAACTTTTCATTGCGCATCTGATGGTGTTTTTTCCTTCTTCAAAAACGCTGCCTGATAGGCGGCTCCAGGAGCACTTTTTGGGAGGCATGTTCGGGCGTTTTTGATACCAAAGGTTTGTATGGTTAAACACTCGTGGAGGTTTGATTTTTTTCCCGCAAATCGCAAGCAAAAAGCGCTACTAGTAGACAATTGCAAGGGCTTTCTGGTGGCTATCTTGAATTTGCAAAAAAAAAACATTTCGAAAAATTACATTTCTTTCTTTACATGTATATCAAATTTCCATTTGTTAACCAAATAAAAAAAATCCCTGACACGTTCCCAAGATATTATACCAGTATATGTACACACAAAACAAAAATCAAGTCGATATCTTGATAACTGATGAAGTTATAACCCGAAAACTGCCGGAAGTTGTGCTAACCACGAAAGGTTGATTTCCGCTTCCGCTAATATCTCAATAACTACGATACGCAGCGACAAGCGGAATGCGGCGTTGGATGGCGCGTGAGACACGCTATCAAAATCACAGCCGTTAGTTCTTGAAAGATCAGTATTGTGTTATAAGCCCCATTTACATAGCGAAAATTATGGATTACTAGATGGTAGCGAAAGTTCGTGAAATATGAGAACGACAATATAGATAGAGAGCTGAAACTGGTACCAATGTGTTTGTTTCGTCTATACGCGTCTTATTATATGCAACATGACCTACTTTGGCCACCTTGACCTTGACCTAAGGTGAAATTTTATAATTAACCTTACCAGGTCAAACTTGATATATTTCGATGTGTCTTGGCAATAGAAAGACAATGGTGGCAACGTTATTGTTCTATCTTTCATAGGTAAAAACTATTCACCAAAAACGTTTTTGCCAAAAAATGACCTTTTTCATTTTGATGACACGTGGAGCCCAAACAAGTGACCTAAGCTCACATCTGACGAAACCTTGTCGGAAGAGCGTTTCAAGAGCTTTCGACTGCTTGTTTCGGTTTCTTCCTAGCTACAATAATTTTGGAGATAATGCGTAATGTCTAGATACAAGTCAAAATCATGGAAATTTCGGTACATTTGACCTCGTTTGACCTTGAAGATATTGACCCAAGGTCATACAAATTACACAATAGAGAGTTCCCTGTGGGTCCTTCCTACCCACCAAATTTCGTTATTGTAGCTCTCATAGGAGCCGAGATCTCAGGAGGGGGCCGAATCGCCCCCCCCCCCCCCGACAGATTTAGCTTAAAGAAGCCGGACAGGAATAGGGTTAAAGCAATTAGACACACTGCCAATGCAATACTGACTGGGCGCTTTAATATCACTTCCTCTTAAAGCATTCTAGATTCCCATGTATACATCGGACAGCACTACAAAACCGCGTACTGCGACTATCCGTTTGCCTTCAACTTCAAGAAAAACACGACACATGACAAACAAAGCCATTCAGCTAAGCCACCAACTGACTCATTTCGCCGTCTCGCAGACAAAATGTGACGGGCGGCCATTTCGTTGCGGTCTCCGACACCAGAATCCGTTTAGCGTGTTTCTCAGCAGATTTCAGCCGACGTTTCAGGCCACGCGCCAGTCAGAATAAAATAGGGAAATAAAATGTGGGAAGTGCAGGCACACGGAACGCCATCAACCAAACTGAGTGCATGATAAACCGCCAGCGCTGTACTGATGCGTTTCATGAAGATCGCATAACTGGGCCATACGTCCAGCATTTCGACTACGTTCATGTTTTACGTTTTACGCCAGGAGAGTTTGATAGTTTTTGAGGCATAACTTTGCTCATCCGGCGGCCGAAACGTTGACAACACCGGCTATATTGCATCTATACAGAGAGCAGCAGCGAGCGGCACGGCCGGGCGATGGCCAGCGTCCGCTGACCGTAACCGGTGCTGTTCAGTTTACCGCTGCGGCTACGGCCACCGGGGTCACTGGGGCGCCAGCCGGGCCGCCGCACTGCCCGCTGGTACCAGGCCGTGTCTAGTGAAGGCCACGGCCTGACCCACACTGGACAGTCGACACGTGTCCAGAGGTGTCCAGAGGTGTCCAGTCAGCGCCGTGTCCAGAGGTGTCCAGTCAGCGCCGTGTCCAGAGGTGTCCAGTCAGCGCCGTGTCCAGAGGTGTCCAGTCAGCGCCGTCTCCAGAGGTGTCCAGTCAGCGCCGTGTCCAGAGGTTTCCAGTCAGCGCCGTGTCTAGTCAGCGCCGTGTCCAGAGATGTCCAGTCAGCGCCGTGTCCAGAGGTGTCAAGTCAGCGCCGTGTCCAGAGGTTTCCAGTCAGCGCCGTGTCCAGAGGTTTCCAGTCAGCGCCGTGTCCAGAGGTTTCCAGTCAGCGCCGTGTCCAGAGGTGTCCAGTCAGCGCCGTGTCCAGAGGTGTCCAGTCAGCGCCGTGTCCAGAGATGTCCAGTCAGCGCCGTCTCCAGAGGTTTCCAGTCAGCGCCGTGTCCAGAGGTGTCCAGTCAGCGCCGTGTCCAGAGGTGTCCAGTCAGCGCCGTGTCCAGAGGTGTCCAGTCAGCGCCGTCTCCAGAGGTGTCCAGTCAGCGCCGTGTCCAGAGGTTTCCAGTCAGCGCCGTGTCCAGAAATGTCCAGTCAGCGCCGTGTCCAGAGGTGTCCAGAGGTGTCCAGAGGTGTCCAGCCAGCGCCGTGTCCAGAGGTGTCCAGTCAGCGCCGTGTCCTCGTCCAGGCGTCTAGTCAAGGATACTGCCTGACCCACACTGGTCACGTGTTAGGTATTCGGGGTCAAGTACGTCCCCTGCCACCGTCGGGTACGAGAGAGGTACTGGTCAGACGGCGTAACCGCCCGGACCCCCACACCCACGGCACTGACGGCTCGTCCGAACTCGGACCAGACAGGAATCGGGCTCAACATTGAGCTTCATAGATTGAGTTTCATAGATTGAGCTTCATAGATTGAACTTCATAGATTGAGCTTCATAGAGTGAGCTTCATAGACTGAGCTTCATAGATTGAGTTTCATAGATTGAGCTTCATAGATTGAACTTCATAGATTGAGCTTCATAGAGTGAGCTTCATAGACTGAGCTTCATAGATTGAGTTTCATATATTGTGCTTCATATATTGAGCTTCATAGATTGAGTTTCATAGATTGAGTTTCATAGATTGAGTTTCATAGATTGAGCTTCATAGATTGAACTTCATAGATTGAGCTTCATAGATTGAGCTTCATAGATTGAGCTTCATAGATTGAGCTTCATAGAGTGAGCTTCATAGATTGAGCTTCATAGATTGAGCTTCATAGATTGAGTTTCATAGATTGAGTTTCATAGATTGAGCTTCATATATTGTGCTATAGATTGAGCTTCATAGATTGAGTTTCATAGATTGAGTTTCATAGATTGAGCTTCATAGATTGAGCTTCATAGACTGAGTTTCATAGCTTGAGCTTCATAGATTGAGCTTCATAGATTGAGCTTCATAGATTGAGTTTCATAGATTGAGCTTCATAGATTGAACTTCATAGCTTGAGCTACATAGATTGAGTTTCATAGATTGAGCTTCATAGATTGAGTTTCATAGAAAGAGCTTCATAGATTGAGCTTCATAGATTGAGCTTCATAGATTGAGCTTCATAGATTGAGTTTCATAGATTGAGTTTCATAGATTGAGCTTCATAGATTGAGCTTCATAGATTGAGCTTCATAGACTGAGTTTCATAGATTGAGCTTCATATATTGAGTTTCATAGACTGAGTTTCATAGATTGAGCTTCATAGATTGAGCTTCATATATTGAGCTTCATATATTGAGCTTCATAGATTGAGCTTCATAGATTGAGTTTCATAGATTGAGCTTCATAGAGTGAGCTTCATAGACTGAGTTTCATAGATTGAGCTTCATATATTGAGCTTCATATATTGAGCTTCATAGATTGAGCTTCATAGATTGAGCTTTATAGATTGAGCTTCATAGATTGAACTTCATAGCTTGAGCTTCATAGATTGAGCTTCATAGATTTAGCTTCATAGATTGAGCTTCATATATTGAGTTTCATAGATTGAGCTTCATAGATTGAGCTTCATAGATTGAGCTTCATATATTGAGTTTCATAGATTGAGCTTCGTAGATTGAGCTTCATATATTTAGTTTCATAGATTGAGCTTCATAGATTGAGTTTCATAGATTGAGCTTCATATACTGAGTTTCATAGATTGAGCTTCATATATTTAGTTTCATAGATTGAGCTTCATAGATTGATCTTCATAGATTGAGTTTCATAGATTGAGCTTCATAGATTGAGCTTCATAGATTGAGCTTCATAGATTGAGCTTCATAGATTGAACTTCATAGATTGAGCTTCATAGATTGAGCTTCATAGATTGAGCTTCATAGATTGAGCTTCATAGATTGAGCTTCATAGATTGAGCTTCATATATTGAGCTTCATATATTGAGCTTCATAGATTGAGCTTCATAGATTGAGTTTCATAGATTGAGTTTCATAGATTGAGTTTCATAGATTGAGCTACATAGATTGAGCTTCATAGATTGAGCTTCATATATTGTGCTTCATATATTGAGCTTCATATATTGAGCTTCATAGATTGAGCTTCATATATTGAGCTTCATAGATTGAGCTTCATAGATTTAGTTTCAAATATTGATCTTCATATATTGAGTTTCATAGATTGAGCTTCATAGATTGAGCTTCATAGATTGAACTTCATAGATTGAGCTTCATAGATTGAGCTTCATAGATTGAGCTTCATATATTGAGCTTCATAGATTGAGCTTCATAGATTGAGCTTCATAGATTGAGCTTCATATATTGAGCTTCATAGATTGAGCTTCATAGATTGAGTTTCATAGATTGAGTTTCATAGATTGAGTTTCATAGATTGAGTTTCATAGATTGAGCTTCATAGATTGAGCTACATAGATTGAGCTTCATAGATTGAGCTTCATAGATTGAGCTTCATAGAGTGAGCTTCATAGATTGAACTTCATAGATTGAGCTTCATAGATTGAGCTTCATAGATTGAGCTTCATAGATTGGGCTTCATATATTGAGCTTCATAGATTGAGCTTCATATATTGAGTTTCATAGATTGAGCTTCATAGATTGAGCTTCATAGACTGAGTTTCATAGATTGAGCTTCAGCAAGCTCGCTACGCTACACCAACAGGAAGTTTTTGAAAATAACAGCGCACGGAACGCCTGCATTTATAAATTGAAAGCTTTCCAGAACGGTAGGTCAGGGATTGTTAGCTATTTTTTAGCATTGGTTCTGTTTTAGCCCTGAAGAAGCCGCAAGGCGTAATATAGGTTAATTATTCATCGTCTTTTTTAATTACCATAACATGCGCAAAGGCTACTTTTCCCATCTTCTTTGTTTATCTGCACAATGCTCATCACAGCCATCCATCATATATAGTAAGTCGGGACATAATCCAATGGATTCAGTGAATCCACTGCAACCATGAATGCAACGCAGTCCGATTGTATTGACTAAAAGGGTGCAGCCAATACGTTTCCACATAGCCGCGGCAACTTGGTCGTTTGCTTGCCACTCGGCTGCGAGTCAGTCCCCAGTCACAGACTCAGAAGTCTCTCTGCTGCGCGTCAGTCCCCAGTCACAGACTCAGAAGTGTGTCAAGTACTCACACGACAGACGCACGGGCTCGCCCCAGATGTAGACTGGCAAAGTTCAGCCTTTCAAAGCTCCCGAGACCCAATGCTCTCGCAGCTGAAGGCAAAAGTTGGCACCACATTCACCAAAGTCCATCATTGAGGATATATACCGCTGCGACAGGGCACCTTTTTGTATGCTTATTTGTTTGTTTATAATTTCTCAGAATCCATATTCCCATAGGCCGCGCAAAGTTGATATTTCATCCACAGGGTATCCAAATTAACCTTTATTTTAATTCGAAAACAAATTTATTCATGTTAATATTCACAGTGGAGCGCCCAGTACCGACTCAGACGTAGAACACCCGGACACTTCGCGAGGTGTTCAAGAGCAGGCAGTTTCTCCAAGGTAGAACTCACGGCAGTGAAGGAACGCAGCAATTTGGAATGCAATTGGCTAGTAGTACTAACAATTATAGGGCACGCTAGTCGGCATTTCGTGGAATCTGTGGAATCCCCGGGAGGATACATTCATTGCCGTCTTCTCAGCAGGATTCCTCGTAGAGATAAGGAACTGAAAATCAGTCTTCGGCAATGCCGGGTGTATTTTCGATCCTGATACTAATTTATGACGCACTTCTACAAACATGACGTGGGAATAGAGAGCACAACAGCAGATTCTAGGGTAGGTAGAGTTGCGGGGATTCTAATTTGGGAGATCCCTCTGAGAACGCACCGCAGACTACAGGGACGTCCGCGGCGTGGGGTTCCACCAGTATGCTGCAACCTCACTGGCTGAAGCAATTCACTGGCGGCCAGGCCAGCTGAGTTCCTGTACCCAAGCCGCTCATAGGCCACTTAGCGGCTTCGACCAATAATGTGAACAAACAAATGATTTCCCGCATGTCCCAAACTTGCATTTGAGTGAGCAAATTAGAAAGGGTTATAACCATCTTTAACTCAATGAAGTAAATAGAAACAGAATGCATGGGTACTGATACCTCCGGGACATAGCAGTGCAGGACACTGGGGTACTGATACCTCCGGGACATAGCAGTGCATGACACAGGGGCACTGATACCTCCGGGACATAGCAGTGCAGGACACTGGGGTACTGATACCTCCGGGACACTGGGGTACTGAGACCTCCGGGACATAGCAGTGCTGTACACTGGGGTACTGATACCTCCGGGACATAGCAGTGCTGTACACTGGGGTACTGATACCTCCGGGACATAGCAGTGCTGGACACTGGGGTACTGATACCTCCGGGACATAGCAGTGCAGGACACTGGGGTACTGATACCTCCGGGACATAGCAGTGCTGTACACTGGGGTACTGATACCTCCGGGACATAGCAGTGCAGGACACTGGGGTACTGAGACCTCCGGGACACTGGGGTACTGAGACCTCCGGGACATAGCAGTGCATGACACTGGGGTACTGAGACCTCCGGGACACTGGGGTACTGATACCTCCGGGACATAGCAGTGCTGTACACTGGGGTACTGATACCTCCGGGACATAGCAGTGCTGGACACTGGGGTACTGATACCTCCGGGACATAGCAGTGCTGTACACTGGGGTACTGATACCTCCGGGACATAGCAGTGCATGACACTGGGGTACTGATACCTCCGGGACATAGCAGTGCTGTACACTGGGGTACTGACACCTCCGGGACATAGCAGTGCAGGACACTGGGGTACTGATACCTCCGGGACATAGCAGTGCTGTACACTGGGGTACTGATACCTCCGGGACATAGCAGTGCTGATAACCCCTTATGTCGGTATGTAGCTTTATGCGACAATACCGGGGTGGGCACCTGACAATACCGGGGTGGGCAGCTGACAGTGCCGGGGTGGGCAGCTGACAGTGCCGGGGTGGGCAGCTGACAGTGCCGGGGTGGGCAGCTGACAGTGCCGGGGCGGGCACCTGACGGTGCCGGGGTGGGCACCTGACAGTGCCGGGGTGGGCAGCTGACAGTGCCGGGGTGGGCAGCTGACAGTGCCGGGGTGGGCACCTGACAATACCGGGGTGGGCACCTGACAGTGCCGGGGTGGGCAGCTGACAGTGCCGGGGTGGGCAGCTGACAGTGCCGGGGTGGGCAGCTGACAGTGCCGGGGCGGGCACCTGACGGTGCCGGGGTGGGCACCTGACAGTGCCGGGGTGGGCAGCTGACAGTGCCGGGGTGGGCAGCTGACAGTGCCGAGGTGGGCACCTGACAATACCGGGGTGGGCACCTGACAGTGCCGGGGTGGGCAGCTGACAATACCGGGGTGGGCACCTGACAGTGCCGGGGTGGGCACCTGACAGTGCCGGGGCGGGCACCTGACAGTGCCGGGGTGGGCACCTGACAGTGCCGGGGTGGGCAGCTGACAGTGCCGGGGTGGGCACCTGACAGTGCCGGGGTGGGCACCTGACAGTGCCGGGGCGGGCAGCTGACAATACCGGGGTGGGCACCTGCCAATGCCGGGGTGGGCACCTGACAGTGCCGGGGTGGGCACCTGACAGTGCCGGGGTGGGCAGCTGACGGTGCCGGGGTGGGCAGCTGACAATACCGGGGTGGGCACCTGACAATGCCGGGGTGGGCACCTGACGGTGCCGGGGTGGGCACCTGACAGTACCGGGGTGAATGGGCACCTGACAGTGCCGGGGTAGGCACCTGACAGTGCCGGGGTGGGCACCTGACAGTGCCGGGGTGGGCACCTGACGGTGCCGGGGTGGGCACCTGACAGTGCCGGGGTGGGCACCTGACAGTGCCGGGGTGGGCAGCTGACAATACCGGGGTGGGCACCTGCCAATGCCGGGGTGGGCACCTGACAGTGCCGGGGTGGGCACCTGACAGTGCCGGGGTGGGCACCTGACAATGCCGGGGTGGGCACCTGACAGTGCCGGGGCGGGCACCTGACAGTGCCGGGGTGGGCAGCTGACAATACAGGGGTGGGCACCTGACAGTGCCGGGGTGGGCACCTGACAGTGCCGGGGTGGGCAGCTGACAATACCGGGGCGGGCACCTGACAGTGCCGGGGTGGGCACCTGACAGTGCCGGGGTGGGCACCTGACAGTGCCGAGGTGGGCACCTGACAGTGCCGGGGTGGGCAGCTGACAGTGTCGGGGTGGGCACCTGACAGTGCCGGGGTGAGCACCTGACAGTGCCGGGGTGGGCACCTGACAGTGCCGGGGTGGGCACCTGACAGTGCCGGGGTGGGCACCTGACAGTGCCGGGGTGGGCACCTGACAGTACCGGGGTGGGCACCTGACAGTACCGGGGTGGGCACCTGACAGTGCCGGGGTGGGCACCTGACAGTGCCGGGGTGGGCAGCTGACGGTGCCGGGGTGGGCACCTGACAGTGCCGGGGTGGGCAGCTGACAATACCGGGGCGGGCACCTGACAGTGCCGGGGTGGGCACCTGACAGTGCCGGGGTGGGCACCTGACAGTACCGGGGTGGGCACCTGACAGTGCCGGGGTGGGCACCTGACAGTGCCGGGGTGGGCACTTGACAGTGCCGGGGTGGGCACCTGACAGTGCCGGGGTGGGCACCTGACAGTGCCGGGGTGGGCAGCTGACAGTGCCGGGGTGGGCACCTGCCAGTGCCGGGGTGGGCACCTGACAGTGCCGGGGTGGGCACCTGACAGTGCCGGGGTGGGCACCTGACAATACCGGGGTGGGCACCTGACAGTGCCGGGGTGGGCACCTGACAGTGCCGGGGTGGGCAGCTGACAATGCCGGGGTGGGCACCTGACAGTGCCGGGGTGGGCAGCTGACAATACGGGGGCGGGCACCTGACAGTGCCGGGGTGGGCACCTGACAGTGCCGGGGTGGGCACCTGACAGTGCCGGGGTGGGCAGCTGACAGTGCCGGGGTGGGCAGCTGACAATACCGGGGCGGGCAGCTGACGGTGCCGGGGTGGGCACCTGACAGTGCCGGGGTGGGCACCTGACAGTGCCGGGGTGGGCAGCTGACAATACCGGGGCGGGCACCTGACAGTGCCGGGGTGGGCACCTGACAGTGCCGGGGTGGGCACCTGACAGTGCCGGGGTGGGCACCTGACAGTGCCGGGGTGGGTACCTGACAGTACCGGGGCGGGCACCTGACAGTGCCGGGGTGAGCACCTGACAGTGCCGGGGTGGGCACCTGACAGTACCGGGGTGGGCAGCTGACAGTGCCGGGGTGGGCACCTGACAGTGCCGGGGCGGGCAGCTGACGGTGCCGGGGTGGGCACCTGACAGTGCCGGGGTGGGCACCTGACAGTGCCGGGGTGGGCACCTGACAGTACCGGGGTGGGCACCTGACAATACCGGGGTGGGCAGCTGACGGTGCCGGGGTGGGCAGCTGACAATACCGGGGTGGGCACCAGACAGTGCCGGGGTGGGCAGCTGACAATATCGGGGTGGGCACCTGACAGTACCGGGGTGGGCACCTGACAGTGCCGGGGCGGGCAGCTGACAATACCGGGGTGGGCACCTGACAATGCCGGGGTGGGCACCTGACAGTGCCGGGGTGGGTACCTGACAGTGCCGGGGTGGGCACCTGACAGTGCCGGGGTGGGCAGCTGACAATGCCGGGGTGGGCACCTGACAGTGCCGGGGTGGGCAGCTGACAATACGGGGGCGGGCACCTGACAGTGCCGGGGTGGGCACCTGACAGTGCCGGGGTGGGCAGCTGACAGTGCCGGGGTGGGCAGCTGACAATACCGGGGCGGGCAGCTGACGGTGCCGGGGTGGGCACCTGACAGTGCCGGGGTGGGCACCTGACAGTGCCGGGGTGGGCAGCTGACAATACCGGGGCGGGCACCTGACAGTGCCGGGGTGGGCACCTGACAGTGCCGGGGTTGGCACCTGACAGTGCCGGGGTGGGCACCTGACAGTGCCGGGGTGGGTACCTGACAGTACCGGGGCGGGCACCTGACAGTGCCGGGGTGGGCACCTGACAGTGCCGGGGTGGGCACCTGACAGTACCGGGGTGGGCAGCTGACAGTGCCGGGGTGGGCACCTGACAGTGCCGGGGCGGGCAGCTGACGGTGCCGGGGTGGGCACCTGACAGTGCCGGGGTGGGCACCTGACAGTGCCGGGGTGGGCACCTGACAGTGCCGGGGTGGGCACCTGACAATACCGGGGTGGGCAGCTGACGGTGCCGGGGTGGGCAGCTGACAATACCGGGGTGGGCACCTGACAGTGCCGGGGTGGGCAGCTGACAATATCGGGGTGGGCACCTGACAGTACCGGGGTGGGCACCTGACAGTGCCGGGGCGGGCAGCTGACAATACCGGGGTGGGCACCTGACAATGCCGGGGTGGGCACCTGACAGTGCCGGGGTGGGTACCTGACAGTGCCGGGGTGGGCACCTGACAGTGCCGGGGTGGGCAGCTGACAGTGCCGGGGTGGGCAGCTGACAGTACTGGGGTGGGCACCTGCCAGTGCCGGGGTGGGCACCTGACGGTGCCGGGGTGGGCACCTGACAGTGCCGGGGTGGGCACCTGACAGTGCCGGGGTGGGTACCTGACAGTACCGGGGTGGGCACCTGACAGTACTGGGGTGGGCACCTGACAGTGCCGGGGTGGGCACCTGACAGTGCCGGGGTGGGCACCTGACAGTGCCGGGGTGGGCACCTGACAGTGCCGGGGTGGGCAGCTGACAGTGCCGGGGTGGGTACCTGACAGTACCGGGGTGGGCAGCTGACAGTGCCGGGGTGGGCACCTGACAGTGCCGGGGTGGGTACCTGACAGTACCGGGGTGGGCAGCTGACAGTGCCGGGGTGGGCACCTGACAGTGCCGGGGTGGGTACCTGACAGTACCGGGGTGGGCAGCTGACAGTGCCGGGGTGGGCACCTGACAGTGCCGGGGTGGGCACCTGACAGTGCCGGGGTGGGCACCTGACAGTGCCGGGGTGGGCACCTGACAGTGCCGGGGTGGGCACCTGGCAGTGCCGGGGTGGGCAGCTGACAGTGCCGGGGTGGGCAGCTGACAATACCGGGGTGGGCACCTGACAGTGCCGGGGTGGGCACCTGACAGTGCCGGGGTGGGCAGCTGACAGTACTGGGGTGGGCACCTGACAGTGCCGGGGTGGGCAGCTGACAGTGCCGGGGTGGGCAGCTGACAATGCCGGGGTGGGCACCTGACAGTGCCGGGGTGGGCACCTGACAGTGCCGGGGTGGGCAGCTGACGGTGCCGGGGTGGGCACCTGACAGTGCCGGGGTGGGCACCTGACAATACCGGGGTGGGCAGCTGACAATACCGGGGCGGGCACCTGACGGTGCCGGGGTGGGCACCTGACAGTGCCGGGGTGGGCACCTGACAGTGCCGGGGTGGGTGGGCAGCTGACCTGAGGCAGACGTAGTAGACAATGATGACGCAGCCGACGGCGGCCGTGCGGATCCAGGCGTCCAGGTAGAACCTCATGACGGCCCAGCAGCCGGCGGCGGTGCCGCACATGACCGTCACCAACACGGCCGTCTGCAGCCAGTGTCGGACGGTGAGGCCGCGGCCGAGCCAGGCGCGGCCGCCGGCCTCCAGCAGGTACGCCGAGCCGCACACCTTACAGCACAGCTGGCCCAGCTCCGTCTCACTGCACTGCAACACAGCGCACAGCACACTGACAGCACACTGACACACACGGCCACAGACACGGTCAGCACACTGACACACACGGCCACAGACAGCCACCACACTGACACACACGGCCACAGACACGGTCAGCACACTGACACACACGGCCACAGACACGGTCAGCACACTGACACACACGGCCACAGACACGGTCAGCACACTGACACACACGGCCACAGACACGGTCAGCACACTGACACACACGGCCACAGACAGCCACCACACTGACACACACGGTCACAGACGACAGCCACCACACTGACACACACGGCCACAGACACGGTCAGCACACTGACACACACAGCCACAGACACGGTCAGCACACTGACACACACGGCCACAGACACGGTCAGCACACTGACACACACGGCCACAGACAGCCACCACACTGACACACACGGCCACAGACAGCCACCACACTGACACGCACGGCCACATACAGCCACCACACTGACACACACGGCCACAGACACGGTCAGCACACTGACACACACGGCCACAGACACGGTCAGCACACTGACACACACGGCCACAGACAGCCACCACACTGACACACACGGCCACAGACAGCCACCACACTGACACACACGGCCACAGACAGCCACCACACTGACACACACGGCCACAGACAGCCACCACACTGACACACACGGCCACAGACAGCCACCACACTGACACACACGGCCACAGACACGGTCAGCACACTGACACACACGGCCACAGACACGGTCAGCACACTGACACACACGGCCACAGACAGCCACCACACTGACACACACACGGCCACAGACAGCCACCACACTGACACACACGGCCACAGACAGCCACCACACTGACACGCACGGCCACATACAGCCACCACACTGACACACACGGCCACAGACACGGTCAGCACACTGACACACACGGCCACAGACACGGTCAGCACACTGACACACACGGCCACAGACAGCCACCACACTGACACACACGGCCACAGACAGCCACCACACTGACACACACGGCCACAGACAGCCACCACACTGACACACACGGCCACAGACACGGTCAGCACACTGACACACACGGCCACAGACAGCCACCACACTGACACACACGGCCACAGACAGCCACCACACTGACACACACGGCCACAGACACGGTCAGCACACTGACACACACGGCCACAGACAGCCACCACACTGACACACACGGCCACAGACAGCCACCACACTGACACACACGGCCACAGACACGGTCAGCACACTGACACACACGGCCACAGACACGGTCAGCACACTGACACACACGGCCACAGACAGCCACCACACTGACACACACGGCCACAGACAGCCACCACACTGACACACACGGCCACAGACACGGTCAGCACACTGACACACACGGCCACAGACACGGTCAGCACACTGACACACACGGCCACAGACAGCCACCACACTGACACACACGGCCACAGACAGCCACCACACTGACACACACGGCCACAGACACGGTCAGCACACTGACACACACGGCCACAGACACGGTCAGCACACTGACACACACGGCCACAGACAGCCACCACACTGACACACACGGCCACAGACAGCCACCACACTGACACACACGGCCACAGACAGCCACCACACTGACACACACGGTCACAGACAGCCACCACACTGACACACACGGCCACAGACACGGTCAGCACACTGACACACACGGCCACAGACACGGTCAGCACACTGACACACACGGCCACAGACAGCCACCACACTGACACACACGGCCACAGACAGCCACCACACTGACACACACGGCCACAGACACGGTCAGCACACTGACACACACGGCCACAGACAGCCACCACACTGACACACACGGCCACAGACAGCCACCACACTGACACACACGGCCACAGACACGGTCAGCACACTGACACACACGGCCACAGACACGGTCAGCACACTGACACACACGGCCACAGACAGCCACCACACTGACACACACGGCCACAGACAGCCACCACACTGACACACACGGCCACAGACACGGTCAGCACACTGACACACACGGCCACAGACAGCCACCACACTGACACACACGGCCACAGACAGCCACCACACTGACACACACGGCCACAGACACGGTCAGCACACTGACACACACGGCCACAGACAGCCACCACACTGACACACACGGCCACAGACAGCCACCACACTGACACACACGGCCACAGACACGGTCAGCACACTGACACACACGGCCACAGACACGGTCAGCACACTGACACACACGGCCACAGACAGCCACCACACTGACACACACGGCCACAGACAGCCACCACACTGACACACACGGCCACAGACACGGTCAGCACACTGACACACACGGCCACAGACACGGTCAGCACACTGACACACACGGCCACAGACAGCCACCACACTGACACACACGGCCACAGACAGCCACCACACTGACACACACGGCCACAGACACGGTCAGCACACTGACACACACGGCCACAGACACGGTCAGCACACTGACACACACGGCCACAGACAGCCACCACACTGACACACACGGCCACAGACAGCCACCACACTGACACACACGGCCACAGACACGGTCAGCACACTGACACACACGGCCACAGACACGGTCAGCACACTGACACACACGGCCACAGACAGCCACCACACTGACACACACGGCCACAGACAGCCACCACACTGACACACACGGCCACAGACACGGTCAGCACACTGACACACACAGCCACAGACAGCCACCACACTGACACACACGGCCACAGACAGCCACCACACTGACACACACGGCCACAGACACGGTCAGCACACTGACACACACGGCCACAGACACGGTCAGCACACTGACACACACGGCCACAGACAGCCACCACACTGACACACACGGCCACAGACAGCCACCACACTGACACACACGGCCACAGACACGGTCAGCACACTGACACACACAGCCACAGACAGCCACCACACTGACACACACGGCCACAGACAGCCACCACACTGACACACACGGCCACAGACAGCCACCACACTGACACACACGGCCACAGACACGGTCAGCACACTGACACACACGGCCACAGACACGGTCAGCACACTGACACACACGGCCACAGACACGGTCAACACACTGACACACACAGCCACAGACACGGTCAGCACACTGACACACACGGCCACAGACACGGTCAGCACACTGACACAACAGACACGGTCAGCACACTGACACACACGGCCACAGACACGGTCAGCACACTGACACACACAGCCACAGACACGGTCAGCACACTGACACACACGGTCACAGACAGCCACCACACTGACACACACGGCCACAGACAGCCACCACACTGACACACACGGCCACAGACAGCCACCACACTGACACACACGGCCACAGACACGGTCAGCACACTGACACACACGGCCACAGACACGGTCAGCACACTGACACACACGGCCACAGACACGGTCAGCACACTGACACACACGGCCACAGACAGCCACCACACTGACACACACGGCCACAGACACGGTCAGCACACTGACACACACGGCCACAGACACGGTCAGCACACTGACACACACGGCCACAGACAGCCACCACACTGACACACACGGCCACAGACAGCCACCACACTGACACACACGGCCACAGACAGCCACCACACTGACACACACGGCCACAGACAGCCACCACACTGACACACACGGCCACAGACAGCCACCACACTGACACACACGGCCACAGACACGGTCAGCACACTGACACACACGGCCACAGACAGCCACCACACTGACACACACGGCCACAGACAGCCACCACACTGACACACACGGCCACAGACAGCCAACACACTGACACACACACGGCACAGACAGCCACCACACTGACACGCACGGCCACAGACAGCCACCACACTGACACACACGGCCACAGACAGCCACCACACTGACACACACGGCCACAGACAGCCACCACACTGACACACACGGCCACAGACACGGTCAGCACACTGACACACACGGCCACAGACACGGTCAGCACACTGACACACACGGCCACAGACAGCCACCACACTGACACACACGGCCACAGACAGCCACCACACTGACACACACGGCCACAGACAGCCACCACACTGACACACACGGCCACAGAGAGCCACCACACTGACACACACGGCCACAGACAGCCACCACACTGACACACACGGCCACAGACAGCCAACACACTGACACACACACGGCCACAGACAGCCACCACACTGACACGCACGGCCACAGACAGACACCACACTGACACACACGGCCACAGACAGCCACCACACTGACACACACGGCCACAGACACGGTCAGCACACTGACACACACGGCCACAGACACGGTCAGCACACTGACACACACGGCCACAGACAGCCACCACACTGACACACACGGCCACAGACACGGTCAGCACACAGACACGGTCAGCACACTGACACACACGGCCACAGACAGCCACCACACTGACACACACGGTCACAGACGACAGCCACCACACTGACACACACGGCCACAGACACGGTCAGCACACTGACACACACGGCCACAGACAGCCACCACACTGACACACACGGCCACAGACACGGTCAGCACACAGACACGGTCAGCACACTGACACACACGGCCACATACAGCCACCACACTGACACACACGGCCACAGACAGCCACCACACTGACACACACGGTCACAGACGACAGCCACCACACTGACACACACGGCCACAGACACGGTCAGCACACTGACACACACGGCCACAGACAGCCACCACACTGACACACACGGCCACAGACAGCCACCACACTGACACACACGGCCACAGACAGCCAACACACTGACACACACACGGCCACAGACAGCCACCACACTGACACGCACGGCCACAGACAGACACCACACTGACACACACGGCCACAGACAGCCACCACACTGACACACACGGCCACAGACACGGTCAGCACACTGACACACACGGCCACAGACACGGTCAGCACACTGACACA
Source organism: Chirona hameri (assembly GCA_036785665.1). Taxonomy (NCBI): domain Eukaryota; kingdom Metazoa; phylum Arthropoda; class Thecostraca; order Balanomorpha; family Balanidae; genus Chirona; species Chirona hameri. Next base: position 23,844 of record JAXIVJ010015862.1, read on the forward strand.
CACGGCCACAGACAGCCACCACACTGACACACACGGCCACAGACACGGTCAGCACACAGACACGGTCAGCACACTGACACACACGGCCACAGACAGCCACCACACTGACACACACGGTCACAGACGACAGCCACCACACTGACACACACGGCCACAGACACGGTCAGCACACTGACACACACGGCCACAGACACGGTCAGCACACTGACACACACGGCCACAGACACGGTCAGCACACTGACACACACGGCCACAGACAGCCACCACACTGACACACACGGTCACAGACGACAGCCACCACACTGACACACACGGCCACAGACACGGTCAACACACTGACACACACAGCCACAGACACGGTCAGCACACTGACACACACGGCCACAGACACGGTCAGCACACTGACACACACGGCCACATACAGCCACCACACTGACACACACGGCCACAGACAGCCACCACACTGACACACACGGCCACAGACACGGTCAGCACACTGACACACACGGCCACAGACACGGTCAGCACACTGACACACACGGCCACAGACACGGTCAGCACACTGACACACACGGCCACAGACACGGTCAGCACACTGACACACACGGCCACAGACAGCCACCACACTGACACACGGCCACAGACAGCCACCACACTGACACACACTGCCACAGACAGCCACCACACTGACACACACGGCCACAGACAGCCACCACACTGACACACACGGCCACAGCACGGTCAGCACACTGACACACACGGCCACAGACACGGTCAGCACACTGACACACACGGCCACAGACACGGTCAGCACACTGACACACACGGCCACAGACAGCCACCACACTGACACACACGGCCACAGACAGCCACCACACTGACACACACGGCCACAGACAGCCACCACACTGACACACACGGCCACAGACAGCCACCACACTGACACACACGGCCACAGACAGCCACCACACTGACACGCACGGCCACAGACAGCCACCACACTGGCACACACGGCCACAGACAGCCACCACACTGACAAACACGGCCACAGACAGCCACCACACTGACACACACGGCCACAGACAGCCACCACACTGGCACACACGGCCACAGACAGCCACCACACTGACACACACGGCCACAGACAGCCACCACAC
>JAXIVJ010015863.1:0-30400 GCA_036785665.1 Chirona hameri
GGGCAGTGAGAGGGGCGGGAGGGATTGGGAGGGGAGGGGCAGGGGGAGGGGCGGATGGACAGGGAGGGGCGGGAGCGAAGAGGGGTGGTGAGGGGCAGGGGAGGGCGGGAGGGGTGGTGAGGGGCAGGGGAGGGGTGGAAGGGGGCAGGATGGTGGGAGGGGCGGGAGGGGCAAGAGGGGCGGGGAGGGCGGGGAGAACGGGAGGAGCGGGGAGTCACCAAGAGTGACAAAGTGACACGCACTATGCCACGATCGTGTAATATTAACCCTCGCCAGTGTCGGGGTGGATGCCACCCCCTAGGTTTTTCGGGAATAACTCACGTAAATATCAACCGATTGCGATACAACTTTCAGTACCCTATTATACACAATTTGAAACATAATCATACAATTATTAAGTTGTAGGTCACATGACCCGTGACCTTTGACCTGTTTATCAAGGTCATGTCAGGCACAACTGGCGTCCGTAGTATTGATCTTTGTAACTTGTGCAGTTTCATAGTGTTTGTTGTTTAGGAGCATATGCACAGGTGTTTCAGGTGACAGTTGTGGTTTCCCTTGATATTGTGACCTCAATTGACCTTTTCAGAGGCCAACCGAGGTCACTGACCTCCGCTGAGCCTCATATTACTTTTTTGGCTTCTGGCAGTTTCTAGGACATTTTGTAACGCTGATTTCAAATATGGGATTCATTTGACATAATTGTATGTTCCACTGGGGTCATGCACCTCCACAGGTCAACCGAGGTCACTGACCTCAAATGACCTGACATGACCTGACATGACATTTTTGGAATCTGGCAGTTTCTAGGACATGTGACGCTGATGTCAAATTTGGCACCCATTTAACATAATTATATGCTCATTCGCGATTCTAGCTCGATTAAATTCAATTTATACGTATTCCCAATTTGGTTGCATTTTGGGTCATTGACATGACATCAGAGGTCACATAATGACCTAGGACCTTAACATCGGGTATCAATGGCTTCCTTTCGTGACAAGCAACATGCTCGTTTTTTAATCAAAGCTCTAGCCCAATTAAGGCGAAACGCTACGGGGGGTCATACCAACCCTCCCCCCCCCCCCTGCACGGTCACGCACTGATCGGACGCTGCACGGGCGAGGGTTAACGTGTGAGAGCCTGAGAGCCAATATTCCGGCGATATCCACAGAGGTCACGCCCGACAGTCTGCGCCAAGGATCGGTACACGCGCCACCTTCCCACGCCAGCGCACTCATATTAGCAATACATGAGGATAGCCATGGTGGGCCCACTTCTGGCACCGTGGCTCGGGCTGCCTGTGGATCAGTGGCGGATACAGAGGGGGAGCAGGTGTTCATTTTTCGGGCTTATCCTGGCTTTTGGTCAGGATAAACATGATTGACAAATATTTTTTTAATTTATCCAGACTTTTTTGTCATTAAATTACACGCGCGCCCTGGAGGGGGGCGAAATCCGCCCACCCCCTCCGGTTTTTCGAGGATAGCGCAAAAACGGCGGTCGCGCAGCGCCGCCGTTTTTTGTATACCTGTTTAGACATGAACTTCCCGCATTATGTAAAATTATTGGCCTCAGGTCATCTCAGGGTCAGGTCACCAGACCAAGTCACGTGATGACCTCAACTCCAAAACGTTTGCAGTAGTACCACAGCCACAGTTTTACGCCGACCGGTTTCAATCTAGCAGGACTTCATGAGGTCATAGATGCCAACAATTTGTTCATCTCGGATTTATAATATCGGTGACCTAAGGTCAGGTCAATTGTGTGACCGCCAACACTGTTTTATCAATAACTATCGACATAATGAAGATAGAGAAGAGAAAACGGTACCAATATGTTTGTCTCGTCGAGACACGTCTCCCAATATGCAGCATGACCAACTTGGGTCACCACTTGACCTTGACTGAGGTCAGATTTCTCAGTTGACCTAACCCGGTCACCATGAATATGATTCGAAGCGCCTTGACAAGACACACGCGATGGCGTAAACATTATTGCTTTATCTTTATTAGGTAAAAGGTTATTTGGGGAAACAGTTTTGAAAACAAAATCACCTTTTTGACATTCGATGACCTCTGGAGCCTAAACTATTGACCTGAGCTCAAATCTGAGGACACCCATGTCGATTGCATTTTGTAATGACTTTCAATTGCTTTTTTCCGTTTGCTGCTAACTATCATAGTTCCCGAGATATTTGGGGGGGTGTTCGAACCGAAGTCTTGAAAACTTGAAAATCTGACCCTTGATTTTCTGGTGACCTCAATATTGACCTGAAAAAAACGAAATACTTTCGAAAGAGCTTGTCTCGAGCTATCTAACGTCGTTTCCCGCTTGTCGCTACGTTGCGTGGTTTTCGAGATCATAGGGGAGGGGCGAAATCCGCCCCCCCCCCCCCCCCCCCCCCCCCCCTCCAGGGCGTGTAATTATCAGAGGCCCTCCAGGGCGCGTGTGTAAACGATGTGTATTTCAATGGGATCGGTCCAGGATCCGAATTTATTCTGACTTTGGAGCATGTCAGGATAAAACTTTTTATCCTGACTTACCAATTAAACGGTTTGTCGACTTCGCATTTCGTTCACCATTTCAATTAAACGATTTTGCACAACATCGAAGTTTTCCCTTTCTTTTCTACTACTTTCTTTTGAAACAGCATTCAGGATATGGTACTGGGAATAAACTCTTCTTTTTTCTTGTAGCCTCACTGATATATGCGCCAATCGCAGTTTCCCTGGTAGTTTCTGCGGAGGGTCTAAAAAACGACCAGATTAGCAGACGTACCCATGCTCCGAAACTACTGGACCGATCTGAGTGATGTGTTCACCATTCGGTTCAGAGTAGTCTGAAACGGTGCCGTTTTGGATTGTATACAGTTTGGTCCACCCTACATGTACCAAATTGGACCAAAACAATAAGTGTAAATTTACCGACGAGCCCATGCTCCGAAGACCATTTAGCCGATCTGGGCGATTCTTCTTCACCATTCGATCCGGCGTGGTCCAAAACGGTGCCGGCTTTTTTTATTTTATACAGATTGGTCTACTCTAAGTGGACCAAATTCAACCAAAACCACCAAAAACCGTTGTCGATGAGCCCATACTCCGAAACCATGGGACCGATCTGGTAAATGTCTACACCATTCGATCTGGCGAGGTCCAAAACGGTGCCGTTTTGGAATTTATACAGATTGGTCTACTCTAAGACGACTAAATTGGACCAAAACTTTTAGTGCAAATTTCCCGACCAGCCCATGCTCCGAAACTATGGGACCGATCTGGGCGATTTATTTACCATTCGATCTGGCGTGGTCCAAAACGGTGCTGTTATGGATTTTGTACAGATTGGTACACTTTAAGTGGACCAAATGGGACCAAAACTTTTCGTGCAAATTTGCCGACGAGCCCATGCTCCGAAACCATGGGATCGATCTGAGCGATTTCTTCACCATTCGATCCGGCATGGTCCACAATGGTCTTTATCAAGGTCGTGTCAAGCGGCAAGCGCGCCGTGCACAGCATATTGGCCAGTTATTGTAGCCCGCTGATGGCCTTGGATGCCCTTGCACGCCGCCTGGGCCCGCTGAGTCCATGAAGACAGCAACGTATTTATATTCGTACTCAAATACGTATTCAAAGTAAATACGATTTCACCCAAATTTGCACACAATAAACCAAATGCCGTCAGTACACAGCCTATGAAGTTATACGCGAATATATTAAACAGTTTGACCTACAGAGGTCACAATAGGTCAAACAAGTCAAATACGCGGTACCCCATAACTTTTCACCTAATTGACTTAGAGAAACATTTCCTGATTCAAAAATACTCGGAACAGGGTGCACAAACCAATATTGCACAGTTCGGGGCACTGCTTGACCTCAGGTAGTTTTTTTATGAAATGGGTGATAACTTTTTGCGCGGTACCCTATACAATCTCAGAAAAACGGATTTATATATGCAATTGAGCATAGAACCATCCGCAAGTGACCATAGTTTATGCACAACACAACAGATGACCGTACTCTGCTACAGTGTGACCTTAGGTCACACAAACACGTGAAAAATACGGTTTGGGCCAAAAATCGCGGTACCGCACAACTCCTGCAATAATTGAAGTAGTCGAGTCATCCCAGTACCGACAAATTTTGCGTTAGCAAATAGATGGTGCACAACAAAACATTGTATCCGAAAATGTCACCCTTTAACCTCAGGTCACGTCCACATTTTTCAAATGAGGTATTTTAGACAATGGCGTGGTACCGCATAACTTCTTTCCTAAACGACTTAGGGAAATCAGCTCAATAGCTCGATATTCACAAAAGATTGTGCACAAAGAGCGATCTACCCCCTTCAGCTCATTGTTTGGCCCCAGGCCACGGCATAAGTTACCGTTATGGCTCACGGTAGAATGGCGCGGTACCGCATACTTTCTCCCAAAATCACTTAGAGAACCCATTCCACCACCATCACCTTCCCTTTAACGCACCGAAGGTGCACAACTCGGGGTTTGATTCCTCCGAGTCACCGGTTGACCTCAGAGTCACAACACAAGTTACCGTTATGACACAAGGGAGAATGACGCGGTACCGCATAAGTTTTCCCCAAAATCACTTAGAGAACCCATTCCACCGCCATTGCCGTCCCTTTAACCCACCGAAGGTGCACAAATCATGACTTGACCCTTCCAGTTCACCGTTTGACCTCAGGTCACCTGGAAAGGCGTTAATATCCATTTAACGAGCCGTCCAAATACCTATTTGTTGTTTACTGATCGATTATGTTCAAACTGATGCAAAATGTTGGGGTCTATAAGTATAGTTCGAAACCTTAACCCGCATTGACTGGGGGGGGGCGTTTAACACCCCCCCCCCCTGATGAATGTTCGCAATAGCTAAAACACTAATAGCGCTGTCAACCCAAAACTTCGGGCACCTTCTTATCGATCATTTTTACGTCTTGTGTGCAAAAATGAAGAAATGTCGTCTAAATTTTTCGAGTTATAGCGAATTTTGTGACGTCACTTCACACGAGTTTACACCAAAATCAGCTAAACTTTGCCAGGTCGTAGAAATGCCACATTTGAAGCAAAATACAATCGAAAAACGCTAAACGATAGCTAACTGCACCTGCTATAAACCTGCTATCTCGTATTTTTGAGCATTTTAGTTTTTGACCCCAAAAACTCAACAACAAAAAAATGGGGGGTAAATTATCACAAAATCAAAAATGCTCTTAGATATTTTTAAAAGAAATGGAAGATATGTCAGAGAACCATACATAGGCAACTATAATACCAAATTTCAAACTGATATCTCCATTTTTGACGGACTTATGACATCTAAAGTATGGGTAACTCATGACGTCATATTTTGAAATTGCGTTTTTGGGTTTTTATTGACTAGATACAGACAAGTAAATACCACCACTGTATTTCTGAGACAAAACTGGTTTAGAAACATGCCATTTTTGTTTAGATTTAACAATGTAAAATGTTGACCTTCGGTGACCTGAATTTGACCTAAAATTGACATTGTCTTCACGTAAATGAAGTCAGGTGGTAAAATGACTATCACTATCGAATTATACGTGGAACGTGGACTATAAAACGTATACGTGGACGTATACGTGGACTAATAAAACATGTGTTGCATGACTTTCGTAGATACTTTGAGCATAGTGACCTGTTGTGACCTGACCTTGACCTTCCCCTTGACCTTGACCTTGGCCAACAATCTCACTTTAGCTCATGCGGGATATGTATCATACCTTTGGCAGCACTTTGGGTGAAACTGGTCGCAATCGAAGGCTTTGGATGGAAAGTATGGCCCATAAACTAAAATACGCCGATTTCGACCTTTGACCTGACCGTGACCTGACATTTGACCTCACTTTGACATTTTGTAGCATGGTTTGGATTCGTCGCATTGAGAGCTTTCGAATTCCTTCTTACGCGTCTCGCTGCGATCATTGGTTCGGAAGATAACCAGGATGCGTTTAACGCCCCCCCCCCCCCCCCAGTCAATGGCGTTCTGCTGAGACCCCAGTCAATGCCGGGTTCAAGCATTTCTCGCTGATGTCAATCTATTGAACTCGGGAGGTCATAGCGTGCCTGCGAGGTCAAATCTCGGGTACCGCATAACTTTTTTCCTAAAATACTTACCGAAGTTTTGCCAACGGCTAAATGTTCCCACCAGCCTATAGATGGTGCACAAAGAGCGGCCTAACCTCCTCAGGTCATCGTTTGACCTCAGGTCACGGCATAAATTAACGTTATGGCACACGGCGGAATGGCGCGGTACCGCATAAGTGTTTCCCAAAATAACTTAAAGAATCCATTTCACCACCATCGCCTTCTCTTTAACCCACCGAAGGTGCACAACTCAAGACTTGGCCCCACCGGCTTACCGTTTAACCTCAGGTGACCTGGAAAGCACTAATATTAATTTAAAGGAAGATAATCACCTTTGGATTTTGTTAGCATCAATTTCTTTGGCTACAGTTATGGTATTAAAATGTTGTGATCTAAATGTAAGAATTAAATACAACTATTCCCTAGTTCAAAGTTGGAAGTTTGGGAAAATTAATGATCGGTATTTTCCCTCCACTACTGGAAAGCGCAACATCTCGCGCTTTTGCATCAATCTGTTCAACGTTGTTGAATAGGCACTTGTAAACAAATCACCGACACTAAAAAATTCCTTTCTTGAAACCAATAATATCCTTAGTGATTATCAATTCGGATTTGAAAGAAACGTGAGACATATATGCCGGTAACTCTTATCGTTGAAGAAGTCACGAGGACACTTGAAAACGAGGGCAAGGTGCTTGGCCTGTTCTTGGACCTAAAAAAAGCTTTCGATACAGTGAATATAACCATTCTTATTAATAAGTTGCACTTAATGGGAATACGGGTGGACATGCTTAGTATTATTAAATCTTATTTCATGAATAGAAGACAGCGAATATAAATTAATGGGTATATTTCAGAGTATAGGAAAATTAAGCTTGGGGTTCCACAGGGTTCAATCCTTCGGCATTTGTTCTTTCTTCTCTGTATAAATGACCTTGTAAACATTTATAATGAAGTAAAGTTGTTTTCAGTTCGCAGATGATACTGCTATCATCATTGAAGGTGATAGTTATGAGCATCTTCAAGCAAAAATGAACACCTTCATCCCTAAATTGACTGTTTGGTTTTCAAGTAATAGGTTATCCTTGAATTTCTCAAAAACATTCTATCAGATATATTCGGTTTTTGCGATTCAACGGGATATCAATATTGTCCTTAATAATGTAAAGATTAAGAGGCAATTCGCAGTCAGGTACTTAGGGGTAGCTCTTGATGAAAATATAAAATGGGATACTCATATTAACAATATATCCCTAACATTGAGTAGAAATATCGGTGTGATGGGCCGCGTGCGTTCATGTCTTTCTCCCAAGGAGCTAATATTACTCTATAACACGCTTGCTCTTCCTCACATCTCTTATTGTGCTGTTGTGTGGGGCAATGCTTTTGCGGTCAGAATAAACAGAATTGTTAGACTCCAAAAAAGAGCTATGAGAATCATAGACAGTAAATCATATATGTTCCCTTCTAATGAGCTCTTTATGAAATATGGTATCTTGTAATTACCTGGGTTGGTCATCGAACAAAATGTAATGATAATGCTAGCGCTCCTTAACGGTGCACTGCCTCCTTCCCTTTGAAACCTATTTCATATCAGCAGGCCATTCATTACCAGAACACCTCAGCATTTTTGTTCCTTTTGCTCGCTCTAATTTTAGAGTCTTTTCCGTCTCATTTAAAGCCCCAAAAGCATGGAACTCGAGCATTTGTGAAGGGTTTCACAATCTAGAGGACGTTCCCAAAGGAAGGAAAGTGCGTATTAACCCGCGAGTTACTGGGGGGGCTATTTTTTGCCCCCCCCCCTCCCGTTATTTTGCAATAACTCCTAAACGAACATTGGTATCGTCACCAAACTTGCAGTACCTTCTCTCACATCAATTCTACACATGTTGGCAAACGGAAAAATATGAGGCTATGATAGGTCAACCGGGAATGACGTCAGAGTGTCGTCATGTTCTTGCGGTTTTTGTTGCAAAATAATGGTTTGCGGAAAACGCTGTCAAAGGTACGATATTTGAGATAAACTAAATTGTTATAAATCAAATTACTAACAATAGACCGGGATAATCAAACTGCTATCTCGGATTTTTGAGTTGTTTTTTAATTCAAAATTTTGAGAAATCCAAATACATTTTTTTTGTTGTTTTTTACAAAATTTTCAAGAAAAAAATCCGAATTATCCAAAAACCGGAATATATGTAATCAAGACGTATGCGGTGAATATGTGTACCAAATTTAAAGTCGATATCTATCAAAATGACCGAGTTATCACCTTTAAATGACAAAAATCGACCACTTCTCGCAGCAATTACTATGCATAAAAAACGGCATTTCCATTTTTGCTTTTTACTTATATTTATATGGAACAAACAATGTTCTAAGGTCATTTTTCGCGTTTCTAGACGAAAAACCAAACCCATAAACATGTGTTACAACGCTAATGACCGTAATCTGCAATTTGACCTCGTGACCTCGGGTGACCTTGACCTGACCCAAGGTCATAAACAGCTTAGAAAGGTACTTAGAAGTGTCAGACTCACGAATGATACCGATTTATCCACAGTTTATTGCGTTTAATATCGCAATTTTGCGCGACAATTCCATCCATCGAGACCTTTGGACACGGTCAAACATTTTGTACTTGACCTGACCTGTGACGTCATCAGTGACCTCGGAGGTCAACAATATTGTGTTTCCCTCGATAAATTTAACAGGGCTATTGAATGCCGTTTGAATTGTTACATTCGGTCCAGTAGTTTCCGGAGATCAGGGAGGGGGGGCTAGAAATAGCCCCCCCCCCCCCCCCCCAGTAAGTCCGCGTTATGAAATATACCCCAGTAACTCGCGGGTTAACGCGAGGCGACGTGGGTAGGGGTCACCCCCGCCCACCCGCTGTAACCGGGCCAACCTGGGACCGGCCCCTCAGTATACTCTATGGTGGCCGGTCGGGCCGGCCGGGGTGCGGGGTGCCGGACCGGTGCAGTGTGTCGGCGCTTCGTACGCCCGGTCGGTGGACCACAGCGGGAGCGCCGCCCCCGCGAGGGAAAGTGGTATTAACGCGAGGCGGCGTGGGCGGGGGACATGCCAGTTCGGAATTTGTTTTGGAAGTTGTGACCTGTGCAAAATAGTATCAAACCTGTTGTGCTGACACGCCACCTTGAGCTATCCTGATTTAATTATCATCCTCTTTTCTAATCCCTTGTTTATCTTACATTCTGCATCCTTATTTTGTTTACCATTTCTTCACCATCGTAGGATATGTAAATAGTTATGGCAAATTATGCATATTGTTTTGTCCCACTAACACCATAATATAGTCAGCCTCGGAATACCACCGGATGTTACTAGCTCTGCTATCTGTCCGATGGATCCCGAGGCATACTCCTTTACTAATCATCAGGTGGCGGGCTGTTCTGCAAGGGAAAAAAATAGCGGGGAGTGGTGCGACCTAACGTGAATTGAATGCCCACCATTGGTATTAAGTTCTATGGTAATTAACTTAGTCAGGTCACCACGGGCATGGAAGGGCACTCCTGCATACCTGTCTGCCGTCATCGAGGTTGTTTGGCCATGAAGTTGTTATGACTTGATTGAGGGCGGTGGAAACTTAAAAGGGTATGGGACAAAAAATAAATAAAAATGTCGCCGTAGTTTAGCCTCGAGGTCTGGTGCCAAGCTAAACGGGCCGATGTCAATGCACTGTTTTTCAAATGATTGTTGATTGTTCATGAAAATGTTGGCACATATTCACAAAAAGATAGAGTGCCGGGAAACATATTGCATACCTTCATGATAAATAACATTGCGTAGGGAGGGCTAATTTACTTAATTCGTTACCGAGTACTTGCTGAGTACCGACCGATATAAGCGTGGATCGTTTATCGGTAGCAAACTGCCAATGATCTTTCGGTAGGAATGTTTATAAGCAAAATGTGATGAATTTACATCATATTTTGGCCTCGTCTATCGATGTCAGGGTGCTAACGTCCATTTTTTGTGGAAAAGGTGTTTATCTCCCTTTAACCCCGCGAGTTACTGGGGTATATTTTCATAACGCGACTTACTGGGTGGGAGCTATTTTTTGCCCCCCCCCCCCCTCGGATCTCCGGGAACTACTGGACCCCGAATGTAAAAAATCAAACGGAATTCGATTGCCCTGGGAAATTTATCGAGAGAAACATAATATTGTTGACCTCGGGGTCACCGATGACGTCACAGGTTAGGTCAAGTACAAAATGTTTGACCGTGTCAAAAGGTCTCGATGGATGGAATTGTCGCGCAAAATTGCGATATTTAACGCATAAGCTGTCGATAAATCGGTATGATTTCGTGTGTCTGACACTTCCTAAAGTACCTTTCTAAGTTGTTTTGGGACCTTGGGTCAGGTCCAGGTCATCCGAGGTCACGAGGTCAAACTGCAGATTACGGTAATTAGGCGTTGGTAACACATGTTTATGGGTTTGTTTTCCGTCTAGAACGCGTAAAATGACCTTAGAACATTGTATTGCTCCATATAAATAGAAGTAAAAAAAAAAATGGAAATGCGTTTTGTATGCATAGTAATGCTGTGAGAGGTGGTCGATATTTGTCATTTATAAGGTCATAAACTCAGTCATTTTCGAAGATATCTACTTCAAATTTGGTACACATATTCACCGCATACGTCGCGATCACTTATATTCCGGTGTTTTTGATTAATTCTGATTTTTTCGTGAAAAGTTTGGTTGTAGAATACCTAGGTATTTGGAGTGTCTCAAAATTTGTTGAATAAAAAAACCTCAAAAATTCTGAGGATAGCAGTTTGATTAGCCCGGTCTATTGTCATTAATTTGTTTTATGACAATTGAGTTTATCTCAAACATCGTACCTTTGACCAGCGTTTGTCCGCAAACCATTATTTTGCAACAAAAACCGAAGAACACTCTGACGTCACTCTGACGTCACTCTGACGTCATTCCCGAATTGACCTATCATAACCTCATATTTTTTCCTTTGCTAACATGTTTAGAATTGATGTGACGAGAAGGTACTGCAATTTGTAGGACAGTACCGGTGTTTGTTTAGGAGTTATTGCAAAATAACGGGAGGGGGGGGGGGCAAAAAAAATACCCCCCAGTAACTCGCGGGTTGTTAACGAGCCGTCCAAATACGTATTCGTTGTTTACAGACGCGAATGTGTTCAAACTTATATAAAATTATGGTGTCTATGAGTATATGCGAAACCTAAAAGCATTTCTCGCTGAGGTCAATCGCTTGACCTCAGGATGTCATAGTGCCTGCGAGATCATGGTCTCGGGTACCGCATAACTTTTTTTCCTAAACGACTTACCGAAGTTTTCAACGGCTAAATATTCCCACCAGCCTAAAGTTGGTGCACAAAGGAGCGATCTAATCCCTTCAGTCCATCGTTTGACCTCAGGTCATTGGCATAAATTAACGTTATGGCACACGTGCAGAATGGCGCGGTACGCATACGTTTTTCCACAAATCACTTAGAGAACACATTCCACCACCATTCGCCTTCTCTTTAAACCCGCGCGGCGCTGGGGGGTAAATTTTACCCCCCTGCCGGATTTTCCTCCATAACTTGACAACTATGACACATATCAAAGTGAAACTTACGGTAACTTATGGTGCATCAATTATACGTCTTCTGACATTTTTTTGTTTTACTTCGTGAAAATTTGTGGCAGATAATGACGTTACTGCAAATTGCAAATAAAAGGCGTCAAAAGAAGGGAAATAACATTGTATTTGACATGGCTGTCTCAGATTTTCAAAATTTTGGGTTTTTGATCCCCAAAAATGCAAAAACTTATTTTTGGGGAAGAATTTCCACAAAAGTTTTTTGTTTGAAGATTTTCAACAAAAAAACGGAAGATATATTAGAGAACCGAGTATGAACGATGTTCAAACCAAATTTCAAAGCAATTTATTTATTTTTGACTGACTTATGGCTCTCTAAGAACAAGTAACTCATGACGTCATTTTTTAAAATTGCTTTTTGGCTTTTACTGACCGGATACAGACAAATAAATGCCACCACTGTATTTCGAAGATAAAACTAGTCTAGAAACATGCAATTTGTATTTAGATTAATCAATTTCAAATTTTGACCTTATTATGACCTGACCTTTACCTGAGGACGATTATATGGTGTCAGGCTGTGAAAATGGTTGCTTCTATCGAATTATACGTGTAAAATAACCCATACAACATGTGTCGCATGGCTTTCGTAGACCTGTGACCTTGTGTGACCTGACCTTGACCTTGACCTTTGCTTACAATTTCACTTTTACTTATGCGGGAAATGAATTATACACTCTGGAGCACTTTGTGAGATAATAGTTGCAATATAAGGCTTTGGATGGAAAGTATAGCCCCAAAAACTCAAATATTTACATTTTACATTTGACCTGACCGTGACCTGACATGTGACCTTATTTTAAGAATTTCGAGTATGCATTCGATTCTTCTCGTTGAGAGCTTGTGATCGCCGCATTGCGCGTCTCGCTGCGGTTATTGGTTCGGAAGATACGAGGGGGGGGGGTTAAAATTTACCCCCCAAGCGCCGCGCGTTCGGCTGGAGACCCCAGCGCCGCGCGGGTTAACCCACCAAAGGTGCACAATTCAAGACTTGAACCCACCGGGTCACCGTTTTACGTTAGGTCACTTGGAAAGGCGCTAATGTCCATTTAACGAGCCGTCCAAATACGTATTCTTTTTTTACCGATTGAATGTGTTAAAACTTATATAAAATGTTGATATATATGATTATATGCAAAACCTAAAAGCATTTATCGCTGATGTAATCGCTTGATCTCGGGAGGTCATAGAGTGCCTGCGAGGTCAAGTCTTGGGTACCGTATAACTTTTGTCCTAAACGACTTCGGGGAATCAGGCCAATAGCTTAATATTCACACACACACAAAATGTGCACAAAGAGCAACCTAATCCCTTCAGGTCATCGTTTAGCCTCAGGTCATGACATAAGTTAACGTTATGGCACGCGGCTGAAGGGCGTGGTACCGCATAAGTTTTTGCCTTAATCACTTAGAGAACCCATTCCACCACCATCGGCTTCCCTTTAACCCACCGAAGGTGCACAATTCAAGACTCGACCCCTCCGGGTCACCGTTTGCCTTCAGGTCATCTAAAAAGGCGCTAATACATATTAAATAGATATTAGCGCCTTTCCACGTGACTTGATGTCAAACGGTGACCCGGTGGGAACAAGTTTTGGTTGTGCACCTTATGTGGGTTTAACCCTATTCCCTGCAGGCGGCCAGAATTACGTTAACCTGCGGGGGGCAGATTCTGCCCTTCCCCCCCCCAGAAATATCAAGAACCGCTAGGTCGATTTCAATACAGAAAAATCCATTCGATTCGTCATGACAAGATCTCTCTTTTTGGACCCCCAACTTTTTGTTTTGTTGACAAATGGGGGTCAGGGGTTAAAAAAAAATCCGTTTTTTTGTAAAGGTCATTGCGACCATGTGGGTCGACAGATTTGCAATGCTCTAAACGATTTTGGGCTTCAAATGTACTGGTATTTAATATATCAAAAGGCAAAAAACAAAAACAAAAAAGAATAGTCTTATTCAGGGAATGTAAAATGGAGGGATTTTCTGGGGGAAAAAATATGTGCTGTTCGTGATCGTTTGGGACGACATGAACGTCACATGTGGGCATTATATGCTGTAATTGGTTAAATTTGATATATTGCGCATAGGCGGATCCAGGGAAAGCATGGGGGCACCATGCGCGTAACGCTTTTATCATCTTACTAATTTGAAGTTGGACCTAATTTGAGGGTGGGTATCGCCTCCCATTTTTTTTAATCCTGATTGAGCCTCTGCCCCAAAAATATGTACAATCCCAGTATCTATGATGCATATTGCATTGCAATTGTTTCTGACGCATGTATTGCACTGTAAACCACGAAGGAAGTATGCGACGCAAAACCGCATTCGTAACAACCTCCAAAAAACAGGAGCCTGGAACCACCTCTGCTGGCCTGATTTTTTCTGAATTTTGGACTGAATTTTGACACAACACGCGCCATTCAATTTTGGGAAAAGTCGCAAAGTTTCAGGACGTTAGGCCTAACGGTTTAGAAGCGGCAAGTAAAAACCACTGGGAGGGGCAGAATCTGCCCCGCAGGGTATAGGGTTAACCCGCGAGTCACTGTTTTTTTTAAGCCCCCCCCCCCCCCCCCCCTAGGAATATTAGGAAAAACTCAACAACTAATGCAGATATCGACGCCAAACTTTCTGTACGTTTCCGGGCATCATTTTTACACCTTTTGAGCAAAAACAAAATCGGCAGAATTTTTTCGAGATATAGTGAATTTAGTGACGTCACTAAACACGATTTTGACACCAAAATCAGCTAAACTTTGCCAGGCCGTACAAATGCCGTATTTGAAGAAAAATGCAATCCAAAAACGATAAAAGGTAGAAAATTGCAAGGGATACAAACCAGCCATCTTGAAATTTCGGAGAAATTTTGGTTTTTGACCCCAAAAATTTCTAAAACAATTTTTTTTAAATAAATGCCCACAAAATCACATTTTTCAAAGACATTTAAAAAAAGAGGAAAATATGTGAGATAACTACATATGAGCAACTAACATACCAAATTTCAAAATGATATCTTTTTTGACTGACATGGCATATGAAGTATGGGTGAATTATGACGTCATATTTTGAAATTGCGTTTTTTGGCTTTTATTGACCAGATACAGACACATAAATGCCAGCACTGTATGTGTGAGATAAAACTGATATAGAAACATGCTTCTGTATTTTCGATTTATCAATTTCAAATTTTGACCTTCAGTGACCTGAACTTGACCTGTATTTGACACTAATTTCGCGTAAATGAAGTCAGGTGGTAAAATGACTATCACTATCGAATTCTACGCGTAGAAGCATCCATAAAACATGTGCTGCATGACTTTCGTAGATATTTTGTGTGTAGTGACCTTTTGTGACCTGACCTTGACCTTGATCTTCTCCAACAATCTCACTTTAACTCATGTGGGATATGTATCATACCTTTGACAGCACTTTGGGTGATTATAGGCGCAATCGAAGGCCATGGATGGCATGTATTGTCCATAAACTCAAATACCTCGATTTTGACGTTTGACTTGACCGTGACTTGACATGTGTCCTTAATTTGAAATGGTTAAGTGTGCATTATGTTCATTTCATTGAGTGATTTCGAATGCCGCCTTGCGCGTCCCGATGCAATCATTGGTTCGGAAGATACCAGGGGGGCTACCCCCCCCCCCCCCCCCCCCCCCCACCCACCCACCCAGTGAGTCTTGTTACAGAATATACCCCAGTGAATGCCGGGTTAAGGGAAGGCGATGGTGGTGGAATGGGTTCTGTAAGTGATTTGGGGGAAAACGTATGCGGTACCGCGCCATTCTGCCGTGTGCCATAACGTTAACTTATGCCATGACCTGAGGTCAAACGATGAACTGAAGTGTTACAGAATATTAGTTCGCTCTTTGTGCACCATCTATAGGCTGGTGGGAATATTTAGCCGTTGAACAAACTTCGGTAAGTCGTTTAGGAAAAAAAGTTATGCGCTACCCGAGACTTGAACTCGCAGGTACTCTATGATCTCCCGAGGTCAAGCGATTGGTTTCAGCGAGAAATGCTTTTAGGTTTCGCATATAGTCAAAGATACCAACATTGGATTTAAGTTTGAACACTTTCGATCGGTAAACAACGAATACATATTTGGATGGCTCGTTAAATGGATATTAACGCCTTTCCAGGTGACCTGAAGTCAAACGGTGACGCGGTGGGATGAAGTCTTGAATTTTGCACCTTCGGTGGGTTAAAGGGAAGGCGATGGTGGTGGAATGGGCTCTCTAAGGGATTTTGGGAAAACCTTATGCGGTACCGCGCCAGTCTGCCGTTTGCCATAACGTTAACCTATGCCATGACCTGAGGTCAAACAATGACATGAAGGTCGCTCTTTGTGCACAATCTATAGGCAGTGGGAATATTTATCGTGGGAATAACTTCGGTAAGTACTTTAGGAAAAAATTATGCGGTACCGGAGATTTTACCTCGCAGACACTCTATGACCTCCCGAGGTCAAGCGACCTTACCGAGAAATGCTTCTAGTTTTCGGATATTTTCATAGACACCAACATTTAATATAAGTTTGAACACATTCGATCGGTAAACAACGAATACGTATTTGGACGACTCGTTTAATTGATATTAGCGCCTTTCCTGGTGACCTGAGGTCAAACGGTTAACCGGTGGTGTCAAGTCTTGAATTGTGCACCTTCGGTGGGTTAAAGGGAAGGTGATGGTGGTGGAATGGGTTCTCTAAGTCATTTTGGGACAAACTTATGCGGTACCGCGCCATTCTGCCATGTGCCATAACGTTAACCTATGACATGACCTGAGGTTAAACGATGACGTCAAGGTATTAGATCGCTCTTTGTGCACCATCTATAGGCTGGTGGGAATATTTAAACGTTGAGAAAAAAAACTTCGGTAAGTCGTTTAGGAAAAAGTTATGCGGTGTCCGAGACTTGACCTCGCAGGCACTCTATGAGTGCCTCGCAGTGCCTCGCAGGCACTCCTCCCGAGGTCAAACGATTGACCCAGCGATAAATGCTTTTAAGTTTATAATATAGTCATAGAAACCAACATTTGATGTAAGTATAAGTTTGAACACATTCGATCGGTAAACAACGAATACGTATTTGGACGGCTCGTTAAATGGATATTATCGTCTTTCCAGGTGACCTGAGGTCAAACGGTGACCCGGAGGGGTTAAGTCTTGAGTTGTTCATCTTTATGTGGGTTAAAGGAAAAGCGATGGTGGTGGAATGGGTTTTTTATGTGATTTTTGGGAAAACTTATGCGGTACCGCGCCATTCTGCCGTGTGCCATAACGTTAACTTATGCCGTGACCTGAGGTCAAACGATGACCTGAAGGGCTTAGGTCGCTCTTGTGCACCATCTATGTTTTGTTGTGAATATTAAGCTATTGGGCTGATTTCTATACGTCGTTTAGGAAAAAGTTATGCGGTGCCGCGCCATTGTCTTAAATGCCTCATTGAAAATTGTGGACGTGACCTGAGGTCAAACGGTGAAATTTTCGGATAAAATGTTCTGTTGTGCAAGATCTATGTGCCAATGAAAAAAAAATGTGCACTGGGATGACTCGTGGATGATGATGTGCACTGGGATGACTCGACTACTTCAATTATTGTAGGAGTTATGCGGTACCGCGATTTTTTGACAAAACCGTATTTTTCACGTGTTTGTGTGACCTAAGGTCACACAGTAGCAGAATAAGGTCATCTGCTGTGTTGTGCATAAACTATGGTCACTTGCGGATGGTTATGTGCTCAATTGCATATATAAGTGCGTTTTCTGAGATTGTATAGGGTACCGCGCAAATATTTATCACCCATTAAAAAAGAGACATTTTTGACCTGAGGTCAAACAATGACCCAATATCGTCCAGACTTGGTTTGAGCATGATTCTCACCCTGTTCCGAGTATTTTTGGATCCGGAGATGTTTCTCTAAGTCAATTAGGTGAAAAGTTATGGGGTACCGCGTATTTGACCTGTTTGACCTATTGTGACCTCTGTAGATCAAACAATTTATTATAATCCCGTATAACTTCATAGGCTGTGTACTGACGGCATTGGGTTTACCGTGTGCAAATTTGGGCGAAATCGGAGTTACTTTGAATACGTATTTGAATACGGATACGAATACGTTGCTGTCTAATTGGACGTCTGAGTGCTGGCCTGCTGATGGATATCTCAGAGCACCTAAAAATTGCTACCGTATTTTTGAAAGTTTTTACCAGGTCAGCATAAATATATTTATCCTGACTAAAAAAAATGTCAGTATAAATATGCCATGATAACTTTGTCAGAACAAATTAAACGGCTTGTAACTGTGTCAGGATAAGCCCGAAAAATCATTATGTGTCGGGTCATGGCCCCTGGAGAAGAGTTCGCCATGGGCTGGGCTGGCCCTATGGGCCATGGGCTGGGCCTGGGCCGGGCCTCAACTTTAAGCAAATCACTGGGTTCTGGATGGGCCTGGGCCTGACAAATTTGAAGTATTGCGCGCGTCGCACAAGCTCAGGTCTGAGTTCAAAAATATTTTAACCAGCAGCTAATTTACACAGCAACACACTGTTGCTGGGGCTGGGGCTTTTTGTTTTTTTGGTTAGCACAGTTGGTTCATTGTTTCACATTTATAGTATACAAGTAAATATGCTAGGATAATGATTGCAAATTTTGTGGAAATAATAATATGCTTAATCTGAACGGGTCGGGCCGGGCCTGGGCCTCAATATTATTAATTTGATCGGGCCTGGTCCGGGCCTGGGCTTGGTGTTCATGGGACTGGGCCGGGTCGGGCTGGGGTTGGTGGGCCCGTGACGAACACTGCCCTGTAGCCTCAAAAATGGAGCATAGTTGAGTGTCCATAGAGGTCCTATATTGGCTGTAGCGGCCTATTCTGGTCTTTAGAGTCCCATTCTGACCCTTAGAGGCCGATTTCTGTCCATTTGTGCAAAGTTGAATTTGAATTTCATTTCATTTGAAGACCCATTCCGGACTGTAGAAGGCCCATTCCGGTTTTTAGAAACTACTCTGTCTTCCTGACTCACCTGGCGCGTGCTCCCAGACCTGGTGGTTCCCGACCTCCACCACCCGCTCCGGCGCCACGAAATATTTGCTGCGTGAGTAGAACCGGAACGGATCGCGCATGCGCCGTGTCTTGTACAAGGATATCAGGTACGGAAACTGGCTCTCCCTCCCCGGGGAGAGGTGGAGCTTCTCGGCTACTGCCGTGTCGTTCTCCCAGTAGAGGTAGAAGAAACAGTTCTGAAATAAGAATGCTAAATGTCGATCCCCCAGTAGAGGTAGAAGACACAGTTCTGAAATAAGAATGTTAAATGTCGATCCCCAGTAGAGGTAGAAGACACAGCTCTGAAATAAGAATGTTAAATGTCGATCCCCCAGTAGAGGTAGAAGACACAGTCCTGAAATAAGAATGTTAAATGTCGATCCCCCAGTAGAGGTAGAAGACACCGTTCTGAAATAAGAATGCTAAATGTCGATCCCCAGTAGAGGTAGAAGACACAGTTCTGAAACAGTAACGTTAAATGTCGTTTTCCCTTTAACCGCGCACTGCAGGGGGTTTGCACCGAACACGAACTGCCGCCTGTTCGAACCGAACACGAACTGTTGATTTCCGCCCTCCGTAAGATCTCGAAAACTACGCAACGTAGCGACAAGCAAAAACGTAATTTGATAGCTTGATACAAGTTCTATCGAAAGTGTTTCTGGATTTTTTAGGTCAGGTCAAAATTGAGGTCACCAGAGGTCATCAAATGTCAAATTTTCCAGTTTTTCCTGTTTTAGGACATCGCTCCAAAAGTTCCCAAATATCTCGGAAACTATGCTAGTTACAAACAAGCGAGAGAAAAAAATCGTCAGCCAGTGAAATTTTAAATCGACAAAATGTCCTCAAATTTGATCTCAGGTCAATATTTGATTCTACAAAGGTCAAAAAAGGGGAAAAACTTCTTTTTTTTGCAAAATCATGTTTCGCTATTTACTTTTTCCGAATACAGATAACGACAAACTGTTAACGCCATTGTGTTTATCTTGTCAAGGCGCTTCGAATGATAAAAAAGGTGACCTTCTTAAGTCAACTTTAAAAAAAATACCTCAGGTCAAGGTCAAGTGGTGACCCAAGTAGGGCATGTTGCAAATGGCAAGATGTATCTCGACGAGACAAACACATTGCTGTCTTTTTTACTTCTCTATCTTAATTATGTCGGGAGTTATTGAGAAGAAAAAAGTGATGGTGACCTCGGATGACCTCAAATGACCACATAGTGGTTACTAAACAAAACTTACACTTGGTTCATCAAGGATATCCTATAATTACATGATCCAGAAGTAATTGGACTAATATCATGCATATCCTTGAAATAGGAAGCATTTGTATATTTCCCCATTTACTTATTATGGGGAGGTTACGAAATTGACCTGACCTTAGGTTACCGATATCAAAATTCCGAGATAAATGAATTGTAAATACTTATGCCATTATGACATTCTGTAAGTTTCAAACTGATCGGTGAGAAACTCTGGATTTGGCACAACTGCAAACATTTTTTTTGGAGGTGGGGTCACTTGACCTGGTCTGGTGACCTGACCTGAGATGACTCGAGGTTACTTGTTTTTCAAAGTGTGCGCAATTGATGTCCTAACAGGTGTGCCAAAACCCGGCGGCGCTGCTCACCGACTTTTTTTTTTGCCATCTGCGAAAAACCTGAGGGAGGGGGGGGCGGAAATCCCCCCCCCCCCCCCTGCAGTGCGTGGGTTAAAATACCATAGCCCAAATAACTATCCACAAATGATCCACAAAGTTGCAAAATCATGAATTCCTCGAACGTTTCGCTAACCCAGAATATCCCTAGCATCACTCCTGTCTATCCTCTCATAAAAACGCCTTCTTGAAACGTCCACACGACCAAAGTTGGAGCGTGAACTCGCCTTGAAGATGAACGATCCGTAGGAGCCGCGTCCACGTCCGGCGAGCAGTTGGAACATCTCCGGGTAGTCGGCGTGCTGCCGGGGTACAACGTACTCGTCCACGTCCACCAGCAGCGAGTACCGGTACCGGTACATGGTGCGGTACAGGCAGTCGTTCAGCGCGGCGAACATGTTCTCCGTGCGTATCTCCTTCTGTGACCTGTATCGGGGGGGTCAGACGGTGGCAGACGGTGTCAGACGGGGTCAGACGGGGTCAGACGGGGTCAGTCGGGGTCAGACAGGGCCAGACGGGGTCAGACAGGGACAGACAGGGTCAGACAGGGTCAGACGTGGTCAGACAGGGTCAGACAGGGTCAGACAGGGTCAGACAGGGTCAGACAGGTCAGACAGGGTCAAAAGGGGGCATACGGGTCAGACAGTGTCAGACGGGGTCAGATGATGTCAGACGGGGTCAGACGAGGTCAGACAAGGTCAGTCGAGGTCAGACGAGGTCAGACGAGGTCAGACAGGGTCAGACAGGGTCAGAAGGGGTCAGAAGGGGCCAGACGGGTCAGATGGGGGCAGACAGGGTCAAACAGGGTCATACAGGGTCAGACGGTGTCAGACGCGGTCAGACGGGGTCATACGGGGTCAGACGGGGTCAGACGGGGTCAGACAGGGTCAGACAGGGTCAGACAGGGTCAGACAGGGTCAGATAGGGTCAGATGGGGTCAGACGGGGTCAGACGGGGTCAGAAGGGGTCAGACGGGGTCAGACGAGGCCAGACAGGGTCAGACAGGGCCAGGCGGAGTTAGACAGGGTCGGACAGGGTCAGACAGGGTCAGACAGGGTCAGACAGGGTCAGACAGGGTCAGAAGGGGTCAGACGGGTCAGATGGGGTCACAGACAGGGTTGGACAGGGTCAGACAGGGTCAGGCTACTGCCTACTAGTAACCGGTATTACAGATTACATGACCTGCCTTCAATATGTTTTTTCGACAGACATATTTCTTCACGATTTATATATCGATAGTAATCACACCTATTACCAACTCAATTACCAACTAAGTCCTGCAACACTATAATCACTTAACAACGAACAAAACGTCTCTGCGTGAGCGCACCTGAGCTGCACGTGCCAGGGCAGCACGGTGACGATGCCGCGGGAGGCGTAGTAGCGCAGCACGCGCTCCACGTGCGACCCGACCGTGTGGTTGTAGAAGATGAACTGCGTCACACCGAGCAGGCGGTGGAACTCTATAAACTCCACCAGCCACACGGCACGGTCGTACTGGTAGTGGAACGGCTTCACACACACGGCGAACTCGCCGAGACGCGCCGCCGATGGCTGCACGTCCTGCACTGCCACCTGGTGGGAGAGCGGCGGAGTTGGAGTGGGCCGTGTCACCGAAAGGTGGCTGAGGCGCATCGGTTAAAATGCAGCCGGATATTGCAGGATTGATGAACCGGACTACTTGATGTTTTCAATTAGCTTCAGGCTGAATATTGAATCTATTGTTATGCGAGAGCAGCCGAGGCTGACCTATCACCACTGGTACCTATATCTCTCATCACAGTACCTGTATGATATCTCTCATACTTTCTCCTCTTAATCCGCGCACTGCAGGGGCTTTGCGCCGAACATGGAACTGCAGGGGGTTGATTTCCGCCCCCCCCCCTGAGATCTCGAAAACTACGCTACGTAGCAAGAAGCGCAAAACGGCATTTGATAGCTTGATACAAGTTCTATCGAAAGTATTCAGTATTGTTTTAGGTCAGGTCAAAATTGAGGTCACCAGAGGTCATCAAAGGTCAAAATGTCCAGTTTTTTCCTGTTTTAGGACATCGCTCCAGAAATTCCCATATATATCAGAAACTATGCTAGTTAGAAACAAACTGAAAAAAGCAAACGCCAGCCAGTTAAATTTGCAATCACTAAGGTGTCGTCAAATTTGATCTCAGATCAATATTGGAGGCTCCAGAGGTAAAAGAAAGGAAAAAATGACGTTTTTTTGCTAAATCGTTTTTCGTTATTAACTTTTTATGTAATACAGATAACAGAAAACTGTTTACGCCATTGTGTTTATCTTGTCAATTCGCTTTGAATGATGTACATGGTGACCTTCTTAAGTTAACTTACAAATTTGACCTCAGGTCAAGGTCAAGTGGTGACCCAAGTAGGGCATGTTGCATATGGGAAGACGTGTCTCGACGAGACAAACACATTGATGTCTGTTTCACTCCTTTATCTTCATTATGTCGGGAGTTATTGACAAAAAAGTGATGGTGACCTCGCATGACCTCAAATGACCCAATAGGGGTCACTGAACAAAACTTACACTTGGATCATCAAGAATATCCTATAATAACATGATCCAGAAGTAATTGGACTAATATCATGCATATCCTTAGCATTTGTATATTTCCCCATTGACTTATTATGGGGAGGTTACGAAATTGACCTGACCTTAGGTCACCGATATAAAAAAATCCGAGATAAACAAATTGTAAGTACTTATGCCCTCATGACATCCTGTAAGTTTCAAACTGATCGGTGAAAAACTCTGGCTTTGGCACAACTGCAAACATTTTTGGAGGTGGGGTCACTTGACCTGATCTGGTGACCTGACCTGAGATGACCCGAGGTTATTTTTGTTCTTCAAAGTGTGCGAATTTGATGTCCTGACAGGTGTGCGAAAACCCGGCGGCGCTGTGCGCCGTCGTTTTTTTGCTATCTTTGAAAAACCTGAGGGGGGCGGATATCAAATCAACCCCCCCCCCCTGCAGTGCGCGGGTTAATATTACTTTTTATCATTTTTTCGACAATTTTGTCTAACTTTGGTCTGAGTTTCTATCTGAGGAGTTTGGTCTCTGCCACTTGCCCCAGTCTCTGACCGTGGCTGGGTGAGGGTCGCTGAGGTGTTCCACTAATGAGACGCGCAGTGGAGTAATGTCCGAGGGACAGATCACGAACCGGGCTGTGTACGCCAGGCCCCAGTTCTCTTTGATGACCTTATGTTCAGCGGTCACCGTCACCTGAGGAGACACACCGGATACGTCATTCATTCACTCATTCATTCACTCATTCATTATATGTAATATCACGTCGTGTGCATAAGGAATGCTCTTATTAAGTAGCCATAATTGCTTACACCGTGTATTTCCTTGAAGTTCAGGTGGTCCAAGTTAAAACGAGTCTGAAATCGTGTATTCCTTGTATTCACACGAATGTGTTATCTCACGTGTACGGGTACCCACAAAATGTAGTACCTATATGTAGTACCTATATGTAATGTAGGTAATGTAGTACCTATACCACGCTCATAACATGTGAAATGTGCATTGTACATGTGCATACATCGCATGGGTTGGCAGGCATATTCAAGGTTTATCGCAAATACCGAGGATAATTAACCAATGTGACATTTTTACTACCAGAGACACAGAGCTACGTAGATGTGCAGGAGGCATTCATTACCTTGGAGCCGTTGTTGTAATACATTATACAGTGGAGAGGTCGCAGTGAAGGTGGCAGACGGATTCGTCCAGTGGCGATAATTCGTACGAATTTCCTTTGCAGTCTCCTTTCGAAGTAAGCGGAGAAGATGAAAAACTTGCCCTGGGGACACGATGCAAATTGTATTTTAGGTAACGAAAGGAATGTTATACCAAGGTTATGATATTTGCTTTTAACC
Source organism: Chirona hameri (assembly GCA_036785665.1). Classification (NCBI taxonomy): domain Eukaryota; kingdom Metazoa; phylum Arthropoda; class Thecostraca; order Balanomorpha; family Balanidae; genus Chirona; species Chirona hameri. Next base: position 24,382 of record JAXIVJ010015863.1, read on the forward strand.
CTCGCCAGTGCATGGGGGATGGATGCCCCCCCCCCCCTCCCCCCCCCACCCCCTCGGTGTTTCGGGAATAACTGCGTAAATATCAACCGATTGCGATGAAACTTTAAGTACCCTACTTGTGAACAATTTGACACATATTCTGAGAGATAACAAAATATTGTAGGTCACATGACCCATGACCTTGTATTTGTTTATCAAGGTCATGTCAAGCGCAACTGGCGTCCCCTAGTATTGATCCTTGTAACGTGTGCAGTTTCATAGTGTGTGTTGTTCAGGAGCATATGCACAGGTGTTTCCAGTTCACAGTTGGGGTTTCCATTGAGACTGTGACCTGTGTGAGTCTGATCCGTCAGCCTAGTCCTCCGGTTGGTGGCAGTGCGCCTGCGGGATTAATACAGTCTTCTCTGAGTCGCCGACGCGTGTGGAGCTGGCGGCTACTACGGACTCGAGCATGGCGCAGCCGGCAGGGTCCGAGGGGATCGGCCCCGCCTCAGTGCAACTACCCAGTGACGACGATGAACCCGTGCAGCCGGTAGCGATACCGGCGCCGAGTGTTGCGTCCGCTGCGATGGCGAGAGACGCTAAACCCCACCGACTGGAAGTGACTAGTGACCGCGGCGCTTCGTACCGGCTGTGGCGTCAGCGGTGGGACGATTACGCCATGTTGGCAGGACTGGCTAGCAAGCCACCAGCCCTACAGATGGCGATCCTCCGAACTTGCCTTTCAGATGAGGCAATGACGGTCGTGGCGAACTTTGATACGCCAGTGGTGCAGCGAAATGACCTGTCCGCTGTCCTCATGCACCTCGAATGCTACGCCCGCGGCCAGGTAAACGAAGTCATCCAGCGTCGGACATTCAACATGTGTGAACAACTCGACGGCGAATCATTTGACGACTTCGCCACGCGCTTGCGCGACTTGAGCAGGGACTGCGGATTCTGCGATACCTGCAGAGACTCTCTCATCCGTGACCGGATTGTGGTCGGTCTGCGTGACCCCGCGACGATTAAGCGTCTGTGCGCGGTACAACTTCTGTCGCTGCAACAGGCCACCCAGATTTGCCGCTCAGAAGAGGCTGCGGCCCGTGACGTCACAACCATCACCGGCGGCAACGCGGACGCCATCTCCGCCTGTATCACGCAGCCCAACCGCGGCGGTGCCCACCGCCGGGTCCAGAGCAGCCGCGGCGTCAGATTTCAGTCGCGCAGCCCCACCCCTCCCGACGCCTGTCGGGGGCCGGTGCCACTGCACTGCAGCCGGGTGTCGCCCCAGCACCGCCCGCCCCCTGCCGTAACTGCGGCAACCGCCACAGCCGCTCGGCCCGCTGCCCGGCAGCCGACCGTTTATGTTACAACTGCGGTCGGCACGGCCACATCTCCAGATTGTGTCGCAGCCCTCGCCGACCCCACGAGTCGTCGGCCTCCGCCGTTACCCTGGTAACGACTTCCCGTGGATCGGTAACGACAGTTCGAGTGTCCGTGACTGGTCTGCGGACAGCGGTGATGGAAGCGCTGCCGGACACTGGAGCCGACGTGTCCGTCGCTGGCCTGGACTTCGCCCATCGCATTGGAGAGATGAACGGCAATCTCCAGCCACCGACGACCCATCCTCGCGCCGTTGACGGACACACGGCCCGCTCTCGCGGCAGTCTGCCAATTCATCTCCGCCTGGGTGACGTCACAGTCTCCGACACGGTGCACATCATTCCAGGGGTGCGATGCCTCCTGCTCTCATGGAAAACCGCTCGGGCCCTCCGTCTGGTACCGACCGACTATCCACAGCAGATCGCCACCGTGGTTCTCCCAGCCACGCCGCCGCCCGAGTCTCCCCCGCGCGGTCTCCGATGTCAGCTGACACTCGATCAGCGCGCCGCCCCGCCACGGGCGATAACCTCCGCCGCCGCCGCCGAGCCTGGCCGCGGCCAGCTGGCGCCGACGTCGCCGCCGACGCTGCTGGCCGCGTCGACGATACATGTGCTGCCCCCTGCCACTGTTGGGCAGACTACAGCGCCACCCACCACCACCGGACATAAAGCCTCGGTCGAGAGCCCGCTCAACGAGTTTCCAGACGTGCTGGACGGTGTCGTCCGGGCGATGCCGGGGGAGAACTTCAAGATCCACATCTGAGAGAACGCCACTCCATTCGCGGTGCGCGCACCGCGACGCATTCCGCTATCCCTCCGTGAGCCACTCCGTCAGGAGTTGGACAAGCTGGAGCAGGACGGCATCATCACCTCAGTGGTCGAGCCGACCGACTGGTGCGCCCCAATCGTAGTGGCACCCAAGAAAACCGGTGGCATCCGTCTGTGCGTGGACTTATCCAAGCTCAACCAGTCCGTGAAACGAGAGCTGTACCAGTCCAGCACGCCAGCTGAGTGCGTCGCGTCAATCGCGGCATCTGAGGCCCAGTGGTTTAGCGTTTTTGACGCCGCCAAGGGCTACCACCAGTCCCCTCTGGATGAGTCTTCCCGCCATCTGACGACCTTCATCACGCCCTTCGGGAAGTATCAGTACCTCCGTGCGCCGTACGGCGTCTCGTCCATCAGCGAACATTACAACAGGCGGATGGATGAGTGCTTCATCGACATGGACGGTGTTCAGCGCGTCGTTGATGACGTCATCATCTACAGCAAGACGAAGTCCGCACACGTCGCCCGGGTCCGCGAGTTTCTGGCTCGATGCCGGGATCGCGGGGTGGCGCTAAACTCGGCGAAGACGCAGCACCAGCGGAAGAAAGTCAAGTTCGCCGGCTTCATCGTGGCAGAAGACGGATATCTGCCCGACCCAACGCTCACTAACGGAATCGCAGCGTTCCCAACGCCTCAGACGCTGACCGAACTCCGCGGCTTCTTCGGCCTTGTCAGCCAGGTGGTCCCGTTCTCAGAGGAGACTGCGGAGCACCTGGAACCGCTGCGTCACCTGTTGAGCACAAAACGAACCTTCGTTTGGGACAGCTGCCACCAGGTGGCGTTCGAAAAGGCGCGGGCGGCGCTATCATCGGTGCGCACGCTCGCCTTCTTCGATCAAACGCGGCCCACTCTGCTGTCGACCGACGCGAGCCGTCTGAAGGGGCTCGGGTTCCTGCTTCAGCAGAAGCAGCTGGATGGCACATGGCGTACAGTCCAGGCCGGCTCCCGGTTCCTGACAGACGCAGAGAGCCGTTACGCCACTATCGAGCTGGAGCTGCTGGCGGTGGCGTGGGGATGTCACAAGTGCCGCCTCTTCCTCAGTGGGCTCCCCGAGTTCGACGTGCTGACCGACCAACGCCCTCTGGTGCCAATCCTCAACTCCAAGAACCTGGATGAGATTGAAAACCCGCGCCTCCAGCGCCTGCGGCAGAAACTGCTGGTGATGACATTCACTGCTCGGTGGCAGCGCGGCACGGACCATCAGGCAGCCGACGCCCTCTCAAGGTCACCGGTGGACCCGCCGACAGAGGAGGACGAGCTGGCCGAGGACAGATCGGCCACAACTGTCGCCGCAATCATCACAGGCGAGGCGAGCGAACTCTGCACCGACCTCAGGCTGGATGAGGTACGGCGAGCGGCAGACCGGGAAGAGGAGGCGCAGATCCTTCTTCAGACCGTGATGGACGGCTTCCCGTCCCAGAAGGCCGACCTTCCCGCGCTGCTGCGGCCATACTGGCCGGTCCACGACCGCCTCGCTGTCGATGACGGACTGGTCGTGTGTGGTTGCCGGCTCGTCATTCCCCGCCCAATGCGCGCAGCCGTCCTCGCCGAGCTGCACGCCAGCCATCAGGGAAAAGAAAAGACGAAGAGTCGAGCCCGCCAGATTGTATTCTGGCCCAACATGAACAACGACATCAAGAACATCACCAAAGCCTGCCAGCCCTGCCAGAGGGAACTGCCATCGCTGCCGAAAGAGACGCTGCGCACGCACGAGGAAGGCCATCAGCCCATTCCAACACCCCCGCGCCCAGCTGTCGCTGTTCATGTGTCCGTCACGCCAGCAGCGGCGGATGAGTTTGGCGGCAAACTTGACGGCGGCTTCGACTCGGCCTGTGAGCCGAACACGACTGGGCGTAGTGAGGATATATTTTTGTTTTTAGATTGACCTTTTCAGAGGTCAACCGAGTTCACTGACCTCCGATGACCACATATGACTTTTTTTATTCTGGCAGTTTCTAGGACATTTTGTGACGCTGATTTTAAAATATGGGATCCATTTTACATAATTATCTGTTCAACTGGGGTCATGCGCCCCCACAGGTCAACCGAGGTCACTGACCTCAAATGACCTGACATGACCTGAAAAACTTTTTGTGGAATATTGCAGTTTCTAGGACATTTTGTGACAACCCCTAGGGGGTTGTACCCCCACCCACCCACCCCACCCTCCGCACGGTCACCCACTGATCGGACGCTGCACGGGCGAGGGTTAACCCTCGCCCGTGCAGCGTCCGATCAGTGCGTGACCGTGCAGGGGGTACGACCCCCCCCCCTAGCGTTTCGCCCCTAGTTGGGCTGGAGCTTCGATTCAAAAACGAGCGTGTTCCTTGTCAAGAGAGGAAGCCATTGGCACCCGATTTTAAGGTCCTAGGTCGTCATTAGGTGTCCTCTGAGGTCATGTCAATGACCCAAAATTAAACCAAATTGTAAATGCGTATAAATTGAATTTAATTAAGCTAGAATCGCGAATGAGCATATCATTATGCTAAGTGGGTGCCGAATTTGAAATCAGCGTCACAAAATGTACTAGAAACTGCCAAATTCCAAAAAGGTCATGTCAAGTCATGTCAGGTCATTTGAGGTCAGTGACCTCGGTTGACCTGTTGGGGCGATTGACCCCAGTGGAACATATAATTGTGTAAAATGGATCCCATATTTGAAATCAGCGTCACAAAATGTCCTAGAAACTGCCAGAAGCCAAAAAGTAATATGAGGTCATCGGAGGTCAGTGACCTCAGTTGACATCTGAAAAGGTCAATCGAGGTCACAATCTCAGTGGAAACCACAAATGTCACCTGGAAACACACCTACAACTTATTTTTTAAAGAATATATGTCAAAGTGTTCAGCAGTAGGGTACTAAAAGTTTCATCGCAATCGGTTGATATTTACGCGAGTTATTCCCGAAAAACCGAGGGGGTGGCAACTGGCATCGTCCCCCCCCCCCCCCCCCCCCCCCCTGCACTGGCGAGGGTTAACCCGCGCGGCGCTGGGGTCTCCATCCGAACGTGCGGCGCTGGGGGGGGGGTAAATTTTACCCCCCCCCCCCCCCCCTCGTATCTTCCGAACCGATAAACGCAGCGAGATGCGCAAGGCGGGGATCGAAAGCTCTCAGTGAGAAGAATCTAACGCATGCCCGAAAATATTAACATAAGGTCACATGTCAGGTCACGGTCAGGTTAAGTGTCAAAATGTAAGTATTTGGGTTGTTGGGCTATACTTCCCATCCAAAGCCTTGTATTGCAACTATTATCTCACAAAGTGCTCCCAAATGTATAATGCATCTCCCGCTTAAGTAAAAGTGAAATTTTAAGCAAAGGTCAAGGTCAAGGTCAGGTCACAAAAGGTCACAGGTCTACGAAAGCCATGCGACACATGTTGTATGGGTTATTTTACACGTATAATTCGATAGAAGCAGCCATTTTCACAGCTTGACACCATATAATCGCCCTCAGGTCAAGGTCAGGTCACAATAAGGTCAAAATTTTTAATTGATTAATCTAAATAAACATTGCATGTTTCTAGACTAGTTTTGTCTTCGAATACAGTGGTGGCATTTATTTGTCTGTATCTGGTCAGTAAAAGCCAAAAAACGCAATTAAAAAAATGACGTCATGAGTTACTTATTCTTAGAGAGCCATAAGTCAGTCAAAAATAAAGAAATTGCTTTGAAATTTGGTTTGAACATCGTTCATACCCAGTTCTCTAATATATCTTCTGGTTTTTTGAAAATCTTCAAACAAAAAACTTTTGTGGAAATTCTTCCCCAAAAAAATCAGTTTTTTTGCATTTTTGGGGGTCAAAAATCCAAAATTTTGAACATCTGAGATA
>JAXIVJ010015864.1:0-30394 GCA_036785665.1 Chirona hameri
TGTTGTTTCATGTTCATTACTGTTTGATGCTCAAGCGTGTTTGATCCAGCACTTAGGACCTGCTGTCTGGTGCTCCAGCGCGACCTCAGATCTGTGAAAGATCACGTCCTTTACGGAAATATAGCTATGTTTTTTGTCGCATTTTTTGCAGTCTTTTTCGCCGCGGCGAAGCTAAGTGAATAGAACGTCGATAGGGTTAGTTATCAGATATGTAATGTAAAATTGCATCAGCTTTCCAATGCTGGTAAGTTTGCAGACCTGCGACCAAAACTACCGGAGTTATCGCGAGATTTCCGAATGGATACATTTTTACGAAACATACGAGCGTATTTGATCCATATAAATAATAATAATTTATTTTGCATTTGTCCCTGCGATGGTCGCCATGTATCCGTGTATTTGTGGAGCCCTAAACACTACCACACCACCACCAATCCACACTTATCCCTGCGGTTTGTCAGGTGCTTGTGTCAGGTGTTACACGCTGTATAGTGTATTGATATATGCTCGGTGTTAAGAACTGTGACGGTGCTGCCGGGTGTTAATGATTATATAGGCATTGAGGAATGTCCTCCCGACTGTCGTGTTAAAAGACTGGATTAATTGAGGACTGGATGTACTGAGGACTATCCTCCTGTGGACTGTGGATATATTGAGGAATGTGGATATATTGAGGACTGTGGATGTACTGAGGACTGTGGATGTATTGAGGACTGTGGATGTACTGAGGACTGTCGATATATTGAGGACTGTGGATGTATTGAGGACTGGATGTATTGAGGACTATGGATATATTGAGGACTGGATGTATTGAGGACTGGATGTATTGAGGACTGGATGTATTGAGGACTGTGTATGTATTGAGGACTGTGGATGTATTGAGGACTGTGTATGTATTGAGGACTGTGGATGTAATGAGGACTATCCTGTGGACTGTAGATGTATTGAGGAGGAGTCCTGTCAGTCGGGTGTTGGGGATGGTGGGCAGGAACGTAGGCATGTCACGAAAAGTGTGTGTGTGTGTGTGTGTGTGGGGGGGGGGGGGGCAGTGAAACTGTGATCTCGTTTTGAGAGTACCCCAACCCCCTATGGAAGATTTCTTTGCAGATTTGGGCTGTTCTCGTCTTGGCGAACCTTTTGCCATCAACACTTTAATCGCCAAGCAAAAATAAAGATTTTAGCCCAAAAAATGGCCGAAAAGTGAGGGGGCCATGCCCCCCCCCCCCCCCCCCCCCTGTTCCTACGTCTATGATGGTGGGTATATTGAGGACTGAATGACGCCCGTCCTCCAGGTGTTCCGGGAGCGGGAGGAGGAGCTGCGGGTGCGGAGTAAGCCGCTCGACATCACCTGCTTCAAGACCTCCATCTGGGACGAGACGCTGTACAAGGTGAGAAGAGCTGAGTTAACCGGGCGTCAGGTCGGGTACCTGCCACCTCCATCGGGGACGAGACGCTGTACAAGGTGAGAAGAGCTGAGTTCACCGGGCGTCAGGTCGGGTACCTGCCACCTCCATCTGGGACGAGACGCTGTACAAGGTGATAAGCGCCGAGTTCATCTGGGACGAGACGCTGTACAAGGTGAGAAGAGCCGAGTTCACCGGGCGTCAGGCCGGGTACCTGCTACCTCCATCTGGGACGAGACGCTGTACAAGGTGAGAAGAGCCGAGTTCATCTGGGACGAGACGCTGTACAAGGTAAGAAGAGCCGAGTCCATCTGGGACGAGACGCTGTACAAGGTGAGAAGCGTCGAGTTCACCGGGCGTCGGGCCGGGTATCTGCTACCTCCATCTGGGACGAGACGCTGTACAAGGTGAGAAGAGCCGAGTTCACCAGGCGTCGGGCCGGGTACCTGCTGGCCGCGCTCATTCCGGCCGTTGGACGGGGTCGGCCCAGTGACATTGCAACGCTTCTGGACTTGATCACAATCACAATGGCGATGCGTCCCAAGCCACTTCGTATGGCGCTGTACCCCTACCTGTTCACCGGATCCTGTTCTGTTCTGATCCATCTCTGTTCTCCTGATCCTGTTCTGTTCTGATCCATTTCTGTTCTCCTGATCCTGTTCTGTTCTGATCCATCTCTGTTCTCCTGATCCTGTTCTGTTCTGATCCATCTCTGTTATCCTGATCCTGTTCTGTTCTGATCCATCTCTGTTCTCCTGATCCTGTTCTGTTCTGATCCATCTATGTTCTCCTGATCCTGTTCTGTTCTGATCCATCTCTGTTCTCATGATCCTGTTCTGTTCTGATCCATCTATGTTCTCCTGATCCTGTTCTGTTCTGATCCATCTCTGTTCTCCTGATCCTGTTCTGTTCCGATCCATCTCCTTTATCATGATCCTGTTCTGTTCTGATCCATCTCTGTTCTCATGATCCTGTTCTGTTCTGATCCATCTCTGTTCTCATGATCCTGTTCTGTGCTGATCCATCTCTGTTCTCCTGATCCTGTGCTGTGCTGATCCATCTCTGTTCTCATGATCCTGTTCTGTTCTGATCCATCTCTGTTCTCCTGATCCTGTTCTGTTCCGATCCATCTCTGTTCTCCTGATCCTGTTCTGTTCCGATCCATCTCTGTTCTCCTGATCCTGTTCTGTTCCGATCCATCTCTGTTCTCCTGATCCTGTTCTGTTCCGATCCATCTCTGTTCTCCTGATCCTGTTCTGTTCCGATCCATCTGTTCTCCTGATCCTGTTCTGTTCCGATCCATCTCTGTTCTCATGATCCTGTTCTGTTCTGATCCATCTCTGTTCTCCTGATCCTGTTCTGTTCCGATCCATCTCCTTTATCATGATCCTGTTCTGTTCTGATCCATCTCTGTTCTCATGATCCTGTTCTGTTCCGATCCATCTCTGTTCTCCTGATCCTGTTCTGTTCTGATCCATCTCTGTTCTCATGATCCTGTTCTGTTCTGATCCATCTCTGTTCTCCTGATCCTGTGCTGTGCTGATCCATCTCTGTTCTCCTGATCCTGTTCTGTTCCGATCCATCTCCTTTATCATGATCCTGTTCTGTTCTGATCCATCTCTGTTCTCCTGATCCTGTTCTGTTCCGATCCATCTCTGTTCTCCTGATCCTGTTCTGTTCTGATCCATCTCTGTTCTCATGATCCTGTTCTGTTCTGATCCATCTCTGTTCTCCTGATCCTGTTCTGTTCCGATCCATCTCTGTTCTCATGATCCTGTTCTGTTCTGATCCATCTCTGTTCTCATGATCCTGTTCTGTTCTGATCCATCTCTGTTCTCCTGATCCTGTTCTGTTCCGATCCATCTCTGTTCTCATGATCCTGTTCTGTTCTGATCCATCTCTGTTATCCTGATCCTGTTCTGTTCTGATCCATCTCTGTTCTCCTGATCCTGTTCTGTTCTGATCCATCTATGTTCTCCTGATCCTGTTCTGTTCTGATCCATCTCTGTTCTCCTGATCCTGTTCTGTTCTGATCCATCTCTGTTCTCCTGATCCTGTTCTGTTCTGATCCATCTCTGTTCTCCTGATCCTGTTCTGTTCTGATCCATCTCTGTTCTCATGATCCTGTTCTGATCCATCTCTGTTCTCCTGATCATGTTCTGTTCTGATCCATCTCTGTTCTCATGATCCTGTTCTGTTCTGATCCATCTATGTTCTCCTGATCCTGTTCTGTTCTGATCCATCTCTGTTCTGTTCTGATCCATCTCTGTTCTCCTGATCCTGTTCTGTTCTGATCCATCTTTGTTCTCCTGATTCTGTTCTGTTCTGATCCATCTCTTTTCTCATGATCCTGTTCTGTTCTGATCCATCTCTGTTCTCATGATCCTGTTCTGTGCTGATCCATCTCTGTTCTCCTGATCCTGTGCTGTGCTGATCCATCTCTGTTCTCATGATCCTGTTCTGTTCTGATCCATCTCTGTTCTCCTGATCCTGTTCTGTTCTGATCCATCTCTGTTCTCATGATCCTGTTCTGTTCTGATCCATCTCTGTTCTCATGATCCTGTTCTGTTCTGATCCATCTCTGTTCTCCTGATCCTGTTCTGTTCCGATCCATCTCCTTTATCATGATCCTGTTCTGTTCTGATCCATCTCTGTTCTCCTGATCCTGTTCTGTTCCGATCCATCTCTGTTCTCCTGATCCTGTTCTGTTCCGATCCATCTCTGTTCTCCTGATCCTGTTCTGTTCCGATCCATCTCTGTTCTCCTGATCCTGTTCTGTTCCGATCCATCTCTGTTCTCCTGATCCTGTTCTGTTCCGATCCATCTCTGTTCTCCTGATCCTGTTCTGTTCCGATCCATCTCTTCTCCTGATCCTGTTCTGTTCCGATCCATCTCTTCTCCTGATCCTGTTCTGTTCTGATCCATCTCTGTTCTCCTGATCCTGTTCTGTTCTGATCCATCTCTGTTCTCATGATCCTGTTCTGTTCTGATCCATCTCTGTTCTCATGATCCTGTTCTGTTCTGATCCATCTCTGTTCTCATGATCCTGTTCTGTTCTGATCCATCTCTGTTCTCATGATCCTGTTCTGTTCTGATCCATCTCTGTTCTCCTGATCCTGTTCTGTTCCGATCCATCTCCTTTATCATGATCCTGTTCTGTTCTGATCCATCTCTGTTCTCATGATCCTGTTCTGTTCTGATCCATCTCTGTTCTCATGATCCTGTTCTGTGCTGATCCATCTCTGTTCTCCTGATCCTGTGCTGTGCTGATCCATCTCTGTTCTCATGATCCTGTTCTGTTCTGATCCATCTCTGTTCTCATGATCCTGTTCTGTTCCGATCCATCTCTGTTCTCCTGATCCTGTTCTGTTCCGATCCATCTCTGTTCTCCTGATCATGTTCTGTTCCGATCCATCTCTGTTCTCCTGATCCTGTTCTGTTCCGATCCATCTCTGTTCTCCTGATCCTGTTCTGTTCCGATCCATCTCTGTTCTCCTGATCCTGTTCTGTTCCGATCCATCTCTGTTCTCATGATCCTGTTCTGTTCTGATCCATCTCTGTTCTCCTGATCCTGTTCTGTTCCGATCCATCTCCTTTATCATGATCCTGTTCTGTTCTGATCCATCTCTGTTCTCCTGATCCTGTTCTGTTCCGATCCATCTCTGTTCTGTTCTGATCCATCTCTGTTCTCATGATCATGTTCTGTTCTGATCCATCTCTGTTCTCCTGATCCTGTTCTGTTCTGATCCATCTCTGTTCTCCTGATCCTGTGCTGTGCTGATCCATCTCTGTTCTCCTGATCCTGTTCTGTTCCGATCCATCTCCTTTATCATGATCCTGTTCTGTTCTGATCCATCTATGTTCTCCTGATCCTGTTCTGTTCCGATCCATCTCTGTTCTCCTGATCCTGTTCTGTTCTGATCCATCTCTGTTCTCATGATCCTGTTCTGTTCTGATCCATCTCTGTTCTCCTGATCCTGTTCTGTTCCGATCCATCTCTGTTCTCATGATCCTGTTCTGTTCTGATCCATCTCTGTTCTCATGATCCTGTTCTGTTCTGATCCATCTCTGTTCTCATGATCCTGTTCTGTTCCGATCCATCTCTGTTCTCATGATCCACACTGGACGGAGGGCTGAGTGGGCAGAACTACAGAACTACAGAACAGAACAGAACAGAACAGTGGGCTGAGTGGGCAGAACTAAGCGTTCGGTCAGCCCCAGTAAAACATAACAGCTTGCGTTTCTTACGCAAGAGATCTTGTCGAACATTGCCTGGGGTATATGGAAGCTTTCAAAACCCTCCAAAAAAGTTCGTTTCCGCCCACTCCAGGTCAGTCGTGTGTCACGGTGTGTGACTTGGTGTGATGGGGTTTCCGCCCACTCCTGGTCAGTTGTGTGTCACGGTGTGTGACTTGGTGTGATGGGGTTTCCGCCCACTCCTGGTCAGTTGTGTGTCACGGTGTGTGACTTGGTGTGATGTTTCCGCCCACTCCTGGTCAGTTGTGTGTCACGGTGTGTGACTTGGTGTGATGGGGTTTCCGCCCACTCCTGGTCAGTCGTGTGTCACGGTGTGTGACTTGGTGTGATGGGGTTTCCGCCCACTCCTGGTCAGTTGTGTGTCACGGTGTGTGACTTGGTGTGATGGGGTTTCCGCCCACTCCTGGTCAGTCGTGTGTCACGGTGTGTGACTTGTGTGATGTTTCCGCCCACTCCTGGTCAGTCGTGTGTCACGGTGTGTGACTTGGTGTGATGGGGTTTCCGCCCACTCCTGGTCAGTCGTGTGTCACGGTGTGTGACTTGGTGTGATGGGGTTTCCGCCCACTCCTGGTCAGTCGTGTGTCACGGTGTGTGACTTGGTGTGATGATGTTTCCGCCCACTCCTGGTCAGTTGTGTGTCACGGTGTGTGACTTGGTGTGATGGGGTTTCCGCCCACTCCTGGTCAGTCGTGTGTCACGGTGTGTGACTTGGTGTGATGGGGTTTCCGCCCACTCCTGGTCAGTCGTGTGTCACGGTGTGTGACTTGTGTGATGTTTCCGCCCACTCCTGGTCAGTTGTGTGTCACGGTGTGTGACTTGGTGTGATGGGGTTTCCGCCCACTCCTGGTCAGTCGTGTGTCACGGTGTGTGACTTGGTGTGATGGGGTTTCCGCCCACTCCTGGTCAGTCGTGTGTCACGGTGTGTGACTTGTGTGATGTTTCCGCCCACTCCTGGTCAGTTGTGTGTCACGGTGTGTGACTTGGTGTGATGGGGTTTCCGCCCACTCCTGGTCAGTTGTGTGTCACGGTGTGTGACTTGGTGTGATGTTGTTTCCTCCCACTCCTGGTCAGTCGTGTGTCACGGTGTGTGACTTGGTGTGATGGGGTTTCCGCCCACTCCTGGTCAGTTGTGTGTCACGGTGTGTGACTTGGTGTGATGGGGTTTCCGCCCACTCCTGGTCAGTTGTGTGTCACGGTGTGTGACTTGTGTGATGCTCGCTCTGACAGGCCTGGCCAGTTGTGTGTCACGGTGTGTGACTTGTGTGATGCTCGCTCTGACAGGCCTGGCCAGTTGTGTGTCACGGTGTGTGATTCTGACAGGCCTGGTCCAGCATCGTGTACCGGCTCATTCCCAACGTGAGGATGTTGGAGTCGTGCCTGAAGCAGTTCGCCGATATCATTGGTGAGTGTCGAGCGATGACTCGCTCTGCGGACCAGACTCTGTTATGACTCAACGAGTCATCACGCCGCGAAACCTCACACCAGCCGATGATGCGCCCCATACTGCGTTATAGGCGCCATATCACCAAACCAGAGTAGTCGGTATGCCCGTAAACCCCAAGTATTATCATCATCATCCACGGACAGGCGCACTTGTGTTATGTGAGGGGACCACATTCCACCGCGCATGCCACATGTGCAAGATTGGTGATCATCAATCAATCAATCAGTGTATTAAAAACCATCCACGGACAGGCGCACTTGTGTTATGTGAGGGGACCACATTCCACCGCGCATGCCACATGTGCAAGATTGGTTATCATCAATCAATCAATCAGTGTATTAAACACCATCCACGGACAGGCGCACTTGTGTTATGTGAGGGGACCACATTCCACCGCGCATGCCGCATGTGCAAGATTGGTTATCATCAATCAATCAATCAGTGTATTAAAAACCATCCACGGACAGGCGCACTTGTGTTATGTGAGGGGACCACATTCCACCGCGCATGCCACATGTGCAAGATTGGTTATCATCAATCAATCAATCAGTGTATTAAAAACCATCCACGAGGTGGCTATTCTGGTTTCATGTCAGTGTTACAAATAATATACAAAATACGATAAAAACGAGTACACTTCACTACACTACATCGGTAAAATCACACTTCGCATAGCGGTCTTAAAACCATCCAATGAATGGGCGGCACAAGCTTGTGGTGGCAGGCGGTTCCAGACAACTGCAGCCCGATACGAAAAAGCCTTCTGAGAGGCGGTCAATCTGCACTTGTGCAGGTGGAGGCTACCTCGATCAGAGGCGCGCGTCTCGCGTGTGGAAACAGCGGCACGTGGGGTGAACATAGCGCGTATCTCGGGTGGCGCTCCCTCCTCTCTGAGCGCCTTAAACACCTTTACGGCGTCGCGGCGCGCCACCAGGGTCTCGATCTTCGGCCATCCTAAAGAATTTAGAGCCTGGGTTATATGATCATGCTTTTTGAGTCCTGTGACAACACGAGCGGCAAAGTTTATCAGTTTTTGGATTTTGACCAGTTGACCCTTGGTCGCCCCTCCCCACACGCACAGGCAGTACGTGATATGTGGGAACACGTACGCCTGAATTATAATTTTAAGGGCTTCTGAGGTGAAGTAATGCCGAACTTTGTACAGAGAGACGAGGATACCGTTACATTTTTTGGAGACACTCGAGACATGCGCGTCCCATGACAGACCACGGTCCACCACGACGCCGAGGATTTTGATGCTGGTCGAGGCCTGCACCTCGGAACCATTTAATTCAAACCGAAATTTTTCCGTTTTTGCCAAATTTTTCTTTGAGCCAACAAGCATGAAAGCAGTTTTCTTCGCGTTCATTTTGAGAGAGTTAGAATCAAACCAAGACTGGAGCTCACGCAAGGTGAGCTCCAGTCTAATTTTTAGCCCGGCGAGACCAGGTCCGTCAGGGGACGCGCAGTCAACGTGCACGGTGTCGTCAGCGTAGGAGATGAGGCGGCCATGGGTCAAATATCCATATAAATCGTTTGTGAACAAAATGAACAAGACTGGACCAATAATCGAGCCCTGGGGCACACCACAAGTCACGGGACAAGTCAACCGTCCACCACGCACCATCTGCCTTCGGCCGCTCAAATAACTCCTAAACCAGTCCACGTCATTTACACCATACCATGACAATTTTGTGAGGAGGAGGCCGTGGTCGACGCTGTCGAACGCCTTCGAGAGGTCCATCGTCGTTACCGACGATACAAGGCCTTCGTCGATGTTGGTGACCAGGCGCTCGACAGCGGCGAGCACGGCGTCCTCTGTTGAATGGCGAGATCTGTATGCATATTGGGATGAATGCAGAAGCCCTGTGATGTTTAAAAACTCGGTCAGTTGTGTACAAATTACTTTTTCTAAAATTTTAGACAAAACACTAAGC
The DNA here is from genome assembly GCA_036785665.1 of Chirona hameri. Taxonomy (NCBI): domain Eukaryota; kingdom Metazoa; phylum Arthropoda; class Thecostraca; order Balanomorpha; family Balanidae; genus Chirona; species Chirona hameri. Next base: position 9,042 of record JAXIVJ010015864.1, read on the forward strand.
AAAGAAATCGGTCTATAATCGGACGGAACGGCAGGGTCACGTGACTTTGGGATGGGAACAATACATGCAGTTTCCCAGCTATCGGGGAACACTTTGGTGACGATTGACATATTTATAAGTTTTAGCAGATGTGGGCCGATAACTGGGAAACACTCGCGCACAGCCTGAAGTGGCACCTCGTCCAGACCAACAGCTCGCGACGCGCGCATACGTCGGATGCACCGGGAGAGCTCCGGAAGCGTCACCGGTCGGAAGGAGAAGCTGGCTGCGCAGACGGTGGGTGGTCTGGGCCTCTTGCTGCCGTCGATGACTGCGCTCCGCAGGTCGGTGGCGATGCGGGTTCCCACGGATGAGAAATGGCGGTTGAGCTCGTCCGCAGCCGTTTCGGCGTTCTCAGGGCTCGCCACAGATGCGCTCCCGGCCGGCGGCGAGGTTGCAACGGCAAACCTCTTGAAGGTCGGCCAGAAGCGACGGTGGCCACCAGACGCCATCTCCCCACACAGAAACTCACGCCTGCTCGAGATGAGGCGGCTCTTGACGTGATTGCGAAGTCTGGTGAAGTCTGCCCTTGCCTCTGGTGTACGCAGAGACGTGATACGAGGTAACATATGCCGATGCTGTGTTACATTGCGATGTGTCATGAGATGACGTGATTCTCGCAAAACATCTCACAGTGTCACAGTGTCACAGTGTCGCATGTGTTCACGTCGACATAATCGTGACGTGACACGGGACACGTTGCGTGACTATCACGTGACGAAACGACAATTTACGGCGTACCCATTCTCATATGAAGCGCTCGTCTCAGCTATTGCTACGTGCCCATCATCCATAAAAATGCGGCCATATTGTGTGGTTCACATGACATTAAGTCATAACTCAAAATTACTGCAGTAAAGGTGATTTACTCTCACCACAGGCGGGTCCTGATTATACTGTGGCTATGTGTTTTAAATGCTTGCTCTGCGTAAGGCGTGACAACCAAATGTCAAATAAACAGTATGGTTTCTTCCCGCTTCATGGTTCCTAACTCGCCGAGCCAGTCTCAATGAGCTGGCGGCAGTGTGTTTCTTGGGTCGCAGTAGGAGATGTAAAATGTGCTGCTACGTATTGGATATGCATTGTGTTCTTGTTGCGGGTGTTGGCACTGCGTTATTGGGGGGTCGTGTGGATTTTGCACACTCATCGGGTAAGTTTAGCTGTATGTATATCTGTCTATCTGCAGCTGTCCGAGTGGGATGTGTAATGTTTGAGCTGCGTGTATATCTGTCTATCTGCAGCTGTCCGAGTGGGGCGTGTAATGTTTGAGCTGCGTGTATATCTGTCTATCTGCAGCTGTCCGAGTGGGGCGTGTAATGTTTGAGCTGCGTGTATATCTGTTTATCTGCAGCTGTCCGAGTGGGGCGTGTAATGTTTGAGCTGCGTGTATATCTGTCTATCTGCAGCTGTCCGAGTGGGATGTGTAATGTTTGAGCTGCGTGTATATCTGTTTATCTGCAGCTGTCCGAGTGGGGCGTGTAATGTTTGAGCTGCGTGTATATCTGTCTATCTGCAGCTGTCCGAGTGGGATGTGTAATGTTTGAGCTGCGTGTATATCTGTCTATCTGCAGCTGTCTGAGTGGGGCGTGTAATGTTTGAGCTGCGTGTATATCTGTCTATCTGCAGCTGTCCGAGTGGGATGTGTAATGTTTGAGCTGCGTGTATATTTGTCTATCTGCAGCTGTCCGAGTGGGATGTGTAATGTTTGAGCTGCGTGTATATCTGTCTATCTGCAGCTGTCCGAGTGGGGTGTGTAATGTTTGAGCTGCGTGTATATCTGTCTATCTGCAGCTGTCTGAGTGGGGCGTGTAATGTTTGAGCTGCGTGTATATCTGTCTATCTGCAGCTGTCCGAGTGGGATGTGTAATGTTTGAGCTGCGTGTATATTTGTCTATCTGCAGCTGTCCGAGTGGGATGTGTAATGTTTGAGCTGCGTGTATATCTGTCTATCTGCAGCTGTCCGAGTGGGGTGTGTAATGTTTGAGCTGCGTGTATATCTGTCTATCTGCAGCTGTCTGAGTGGGGCGTGTAATGTTTGAGCTGCGTGTATATCTGTCTATCTGCAGCTGTCCGAGTGGGATGTGTAATGTTTGAGCTGCGTGTATATTTGTCTATCTGCAGCTGTCCGAGTGGGATGTGTAATGTTTGAGCTGCGTGTATATCTGTCTATCTGCAGCTGTCCGAGTGGGGTGTGTAATGTTTGAGCTGCGTGTATATTTGTCTATCTGCAGCTGTCCGAGTGGGATGTGTAATGTTTGAGCTGCGTGTATATACTATCTGCAGCTGTCCGAGTGGGGCGTGTAATGTTTGAGCTGCGTGTATATCTGTCTATCTGCAGCTGTCCGAGTGGGGTGTGTAATGTTTGAGCTGCGTGTATATCTGTCTATCTGCAGCTGTCCGAGTGGGGCGTGTAATGTTTGAGCTGCGTGTATATCTGTCTATCTGCAGCTGTCCGAGTGGGGCGTGTAATGTTTGAGCTGCGTGTATATCTGTTTATCTGCAGCTGTCCGAGTGGGGTGTGTAATGTTTGAGCTGCGTGTATATCTGTCTATCTGCAGCTGTCTGAGTGGGGCGTGTAATGTTTGAGCTGCGTGTATATCTGTCTATCTGCAGCTGTCCGAGTGGGGCGTGTAATGTTTGAGCTGCGTGTATATCTGTTTATCTGCAGCTGTCCGAGTGGGGTGTGTAATGTTTGAGCTGCGTGTATATCTGTCTATCTGCAGCTGTCTGAGTGGGGCGTGTAATGTTTGAGCTGCGTGTATATCTGTCTATCTGCAGCTGTCCGAGTGGGGCGTGTAATGTTTGAGCTGCGTGTATATCTGTTTATCTGCAGCTGTCCGAGTGGGGCGTGTAATGTTTGAGCTGCGTGTATATCTGTCTATCTGCATCTGTCTGAGTGGGGCGTGTAATGTTTGAGCTGCGTGTATATCTGTCTATCTGCAGCTGTCCGAGTGGGGCGTGTAATGTTTGAGCTGCGTGTATATCCGTCTGCAGACGCCGACGAGGTGCTGCTCTTTGAGAGGGCCACGTTTCTGGTGATCAGCTGCTGTGAGAGGAAAGACCACAAGGACCCGCACCGGCTGGAGAAGGTCTCCAACATCATCAAACAGTTCAAACTCAGCTGCAGGTCAGAGCCCCTGACCGATGTTCATCATGAGCCCCTGACTACTGGTCCCTGACCGATGTCTCCTTCGGATCCGGCTGGTGGTGACGCAGAGGCCACGGAAGGTTACACCACGGAAACTCGAACCTTTCGTGACACATCAAAATGTCTTCATATTACTTCTGTTTATAAGACCCAACGCTTCGAAACGAAAAACAACGTGATGTTTCACTGTTGTTTGACATCTTGTTGATTTGCTCATATTCTTCGTGTCCGTTGTTTGCAGTAAGCTGGCGGCGCAGTGCCAGAGCATGGAGGTGCGGAACTCCAACTTCTCCGCGTTCATCGAGACCTTCACAGCCAACACCTACTGTATGGTGATTCTCTCCGACACCAGTATACGTGAGTAGCCCGTGTATGCTACTCCTTTACTCCGTTGCCATATTGCGCGGGCAGATGGCGCGGGCAGGTTTTTAGTTCTGCATGGGTTTATAGTGTATGTCATACTAGACAGTGTCGTAGACATCGTTTGGAATCAGGCATACCATACTGAACTCCTAAGCATTTCCTGGAAAGCCATGAGGGAAACCTATACTATTCAGCAGAGAGTTGCTTACCTGCAGCGAATGGCTGACATTAAGATCGCCTGACGGTCGCATTCCGTTAATCAGGTGGAGATGACAAGCATGCGCCGCTCGTCTGCCGTGTGTGAGCCTCGCTCCCTCCCTCTGCCGCGTGTGAGCCGCGCTCCCTCCCTCTGCCGCGTGTGAGCGGCGCTACCTCCCTCTCTCTCTCTGTGAGCCGCGCTCCCTCCCTCTCTCTCTCTGTGAGCCGCGCTCCCCCCCCCCCTCTGCCGCGTGTGAGCCGCGCTCCCCTCTGCCGCGTGTGAGCGGCGCTCCCTCCCTCTGCCGCATGTGAGCCGCGCTCCCTCCCTCTGCCGCGTGTGAGCCGCGCTCCCCTCTGCCGCGTGTGAGCGGCGCTCCCTCCCTCTGCCGCGTGTGAGCCGCGCTCCCTCCCTCTGCCGCGTGTGAGCCGCGCTCCCCTCTGCCGCGTGTGAGCGGCGCTCCCTCCCTCTGCCGCGTGTGAGCCGCGCTCCCTCCCTCTGCCGCGTGTGAGCCGCGCTCCCTCCCTCTGCCGCGTGTGAGCGGCGCTCCCTCCCTCTGCCGCGTGTGAGCCGCGCTCCCTCCCTCTCTCTGTGAGCCGCGCTCCCTCCCTCTGCCGCGTGTGAGCCGCGCTCCCTCCCTCTCTCTCTGTGAGCCGCGCTCCCTCCCTCTGCCGCGTGTGAGCCGCGCTCCCCTCTGCCGCGTGTGAGCGGCGCTCCCTCCCTCTGCCGCGTGTGAGCGGCGCTCCCTCCCTCTGCCGCGTGTGAGCCGCGCTCCCTCCCTCTGCCGCGTGTGAGCGGCGCTCCCTCCCTCTGCCGCGTGTGAGCCGCGCTCCCTCCCTCTCTCTGTGAGCCGCGCTCCCTCCCTCTGCCGCGTGTGAGCCGCGCTCCCTCCCTCTCTCTCTGTGAGCCGCGCTCCCTCCCTCTGCCGCGTGTGAGCCGCGCTCCCCTCTGCCGCGTGTGAGCGGCGCTCCCTCCCTCTGCCGCGTGTGAGCCGCGCTCCCTCCCTCTGCCGCGTGTGAGCCGCGCTCCCTCCCTCTCTCTCTGTGAGCCGCGCTCCCTCCCTCTGCCGCGTGTGAGCCGCGCTCCCTCCCTCTCTCTCTGTGAGCCGCGCTCCCTCCCTCTGCCGTGTGTGAGCCGCGCTCCCTCCCTCTGTCCGGCAGCCTCGGCCTCCACCAAGATGAACCTGCGCAACGCCCGGAAGCAGTTTGAGCGGCTGGAGCTGATGGACCGCCGGTGAGCGATCTGGTGACGTCACGAGTCCGCTCTGCCCGGCTGCAGGACAGTGGGGGATATTCTGCCCGGCTGCAGGACAGCGGGGGATATTCTGCCCGGCTGCCGGACAGCGGGGGATTTCTGCCCGGCTGCCAGACAGCGGGGGATAATCTGCCCGGCTGCAGGACAGCGGAGGATATTCTGCCCGGCTGCAGGCCAGCGGGGGATATTCTGCCCGGCTGGCGGACAGCGGGGGATTTCTGCCCGGCTGCAGGACAGCGGGGGATATTCTGCCCGGCTGCCGGACAGCGGGGGATTTCTTCCCGGCTGCCGGACAGCGGGGGATTTCTGCCCGGCTGCAGGACAGCGGGGGATTTCTGCCCGGCTGCAGGACAGCGGGGATATTCTGCCCGGCTGGCGGACAGCGGGGGATTTCTGCCCGGCTGCCGGACAGCGGGGGATTTCTGCCCGGCTGCCGGACAGCGGCTGGTCCGGCCCCGCAGATCTAGAGCCGCCGAGGGGACCGCACAGTCAGATATGTACCTGGAAATGACTGACGGCGAAGTCGGAGAGTGCGGGTTACATACCACGGACCGCGGGGTGCTAATATTTACCTGAGAGCTCGCCTCGGCCGGCCCCGAGTTTCCAGGGAGACTGGACTGACGGCCATTGTACTTGCCACCGACCTGACCTGGGCTGACGTGACCGGTCACCGACAGCGGGGGTCGTGAGGAGCTGTGCTGCGGCGCCTGGGATGGACTGGGGTTATAGTCGGTTCATCCCATCCGCTGATCATGACGCCTGTCCACTGTCCAGATCGACTAACAACTGGACAGGATGGCCTGCATCCTGCCATCGGCCGCCTCAGCTGGCCAGGAATCAGCCTTTGTATCGGCTGTGGCGTCCACGGGGCTTACTTTTCTGTACAGCTTACATTATGTTCTCGTAGTATTTTGTATCTTGAATAAAAACTTTGTTTCACAACACGTCACCTGTATTCTGTCAATATGTTACCGTTTTGCCGTCAGAGTATCTTTCTAGCATTTTAATTTTCCAATAGATTTCCATTTCTTATTGGTGCGCACTGGTATGGATGGAAATCTGGAACAGTACTCAATAGATTCCTTTATCAGCGTTCGTATCGATTAACATCTGCGCGTAACTTTGCCTACAATATGCTCTGAGTTGATCCTCTACAGAGGCTGGGTTTTGTACTGTGTGAATGTATCGTGTGTGGTCAAATATGTGAATGTATCGTGTGTGGTCAAATATGTGAATGTATCGTGTGTGGTCAAATATGTGAATGTATCGTGTGTGGTCAAATATGTGAATGTATCGTGTGTGGTCAAATATGTGAATGTATAATGTATAAATATAATGCAGCACATTTAACGTGGCTTATTTGCGAGACCAGGTACGGAAAACAGCTACTATCGGGAGCCTCAACATGCTGCCCATTTCACTTATGATGAAGATAATGGGCCATCCGATGCGTAAAAAGTCCGGTCAGCGTGCTGGAGAGAGGCGTTCAAATCAACAACGATCATGCGATTCAGGCGTCTAGAATGAACAATCAGCAATGCAAGGTCGAGCTCTTAAAGGAAATCATTCACCTTCAACATTAGTTTTAAACTGAGATAGCAGTTTTGTAGCCCGTGTTGGGAAACCCCTATCTGCAAGTTTTCTTGACTGAAAAGACTCTAGCCGAATATATTTGATTTTTTGGCGAAGGAACGCGGTGCTGGCGAAAGAATGTGGTGCTGGATCTATCCCGGGCAGAGGCTATACCATCAGCCAATCAGCTTGCAGCTGGTGCTAGCAAGCGAACCGCCGGTCGCCGGTTGGCACATCTCTAATGCCAGTCTATCCTTACGCGACTACTTTCGAATCAGATTGGCTGAACCATTTTTTACATTCGCGTGACGTCAGGACTCTGACTCAGAGAGTATGCATATAGTTTTGATAAACAATAATGATGTACGGCCTTCTGTCCTGAATCAGCGCGATATAAGGCCATTTTTGACAATATAAAAATAAATTGTATTACAAAATATCAAATCGTGTTTGGGATTTTTTTTTTTTTTTTTTTTGGGGGGGGGGGGGGGGTAATGCATGGCTTTGTAACGAAATGATCACTGTAGGAGCATGGTAAAACATACATGAACAAAGCTAGCCAGAGTTTGAGATATTATCTAAAAGTAAGCCATTTACATATACAAATCTACAACATAGGCTGGTGAAAGCTGAAACAATTCAAAAACCCAAGCAGCTTGACCTTAGCATTGCTCGAGTCTGGGCTAGGTAAATTGCAGTTCAAATCGCCAGTGATAAGAATGGGATCAGCAGACATTGCAGTAGAGACTCGGGACAGCCAAAATCAGCTGATAAATTATTGATGGTATTAACGTGGTGGGCTGTGCACTGCACATAAGTTAAATATACACCCAGGATTAGTTAAAGGGAAATAATGACCTTTTGATTTTGTTAGCAACAATTTCTTAGGCTACCGTTATGTTTTTAAAATTATTTTATTTAAATTTAAGAATTAAATAAAATTATTCCCAAATTCAAAGTTGTAAGTTTGGAAAAAATACAAAACAAGTACCTTGTGTACTTCATGAAGGTCATTGACAAATTCGTCCTTCCCTACCATTGTTAACATCGAGTGCGGCATTTGTGGAGGCTCTGTGACATTTCCGATCAAACTGAGCGCTGCTCGGACACCCGCTAGTAGCGCTTTCGTTCTCCATGGCAACCAGGCGTCAGCCAATCAAAAGCCAGAAAGGGAAACGTTCTGGCTTTTCATTGACTCACGCCTGGTTGCCATGGAGAACGAAAGCGCTACTAGCGTGCGTTCGAGCAGCGCTCTGATCCGTGAAGCAGTCCGTGAAGCATCCGTGATGCATGACCGACTATCAGTATAAGTCATGAATAACAACAACATGCAAACTATACCAACTCGAATAAAATAAGAGCGGAATGAATTGAACCCCAGGCAAGCTAGTATTCGCAAAGCACTCGGCACTGCGCCACAATAGCAAAGGTGAGGGAAATGCATATTGGATACAATATTATTACGTCACAAGTTTCTGAAGTGTCAACTACTATGAAATACAGTGATAAAATACCTTTAATAATGATTAACAAGAAAATTCAAACTTAACAATAATTTGAATAAGTCTTTAACTAGCTTTCAACTCGAAATCAGATATATTTTGCAATGCTACACAAGAATGGCACCAGTGACGTCATTAACAAAGCCTGCTACGGGACTTGGGTATACTAATCAGGAACAACTCGCCAAGTGCGCCGAGATGGTTAAGTGCGCCGAGAAGCACGACAATGACTTTGTAAACAAATCGCCGACGCTAAATAGGTCGCCGTCGATGTGCATCGATGAGCTTCTGATTTAATTGCCAGTTTTGTGTTATTGTTCGTTAGTTTTTTTGGGAAAAATTATTATTTTTCATGATAAAATAAAGCATAGTGTTATATACAGCCACAGACAAACTATGCACAACTCCTAATGTTGAAAACAAATGAATCGATTTTCAAAAATTGAGGGTCGCAACCACTAACTATGCCGCGTTGATGTGCATCGATGAGCTTCCGATTTTATTGCCACTTTTTCCAATCGCTGTTAGTTTTAGAAGATCGTCGGGCATATAATCACAACAAGCAGAACGCACAATATATTTTCCACTCCATTGCGTACAAAAACAATACGGGAAAAGCCCGCAGTTTGATGAGGACCAAAAGTACTTGTCAAAAGGTCAGAAATAGTGCAAGTACCGGTCGTTAAAAGTGTGGAACGCTTATCAACTTTAACTTGAAATATCTTTCGGTAGGAAAGTTTTCATGCACAATGTGATGAATTTGCAATTTATTTTGATCTCGTCTGGCGATTTCAAGTGCTAACTCCATTTTAGTGGAAAAAGGTCATTATTTCCCTTTAACAAAGGTAACCATAAAGTTTCGAGCAGACATGTCACATCTGCACACTGACTGGAAACTTTTAACCTTTGTGTTCGTCTTAAAGGTTAGCTAGGAGAATAGCGAGTAACGAGTAGCGGCCCCCGTATACTTCCATTATAATGATCCGTCCTTGATAACACGTAACCAGGGAAGTTAACATATCAAGATGAAGTTTCAGGTTTCGGCCAAGTTTCTGTTAAATTTAAATGCAGATATCGCAATCAAAATGACTAAGATCGTGACGCAATGATACAATATTTGGCTTTATAGATTGTACATTCAATGACAAATTCGAAGTCAATGACATTTAAAGTACACAGCTCCCTGCTACCTATTGATCCTCGCCATCGACGACCGTCCTCTCCGATGATGTCTTCTACTACGCCTACCCCCGGCACATCCGTCTTCTCCGCCACCCAGCCGCCGCCCAGTCAGCTGGCAGCGCGGGGTGGCCCCACTGCGCTTGCGTCGTGGCCGGCCTCCGATCCTGCGAGGTCGCTCGGTAGCCGACGGAGCTGCCGGATTCCCACGGCGAGCTGCTCCCCCACGGGAGAGCGACAGCCGATGAAGCTGCCAGATTCCCACGGCGAGCTGCTCCCCCACGGGAGAGCGGGAGCCGATGAAGCTGCCGGATTCCCACGGCGAGCTGCTCCCCCACGGGAGAGCGACAGCCGATGAAGCTGCCAGATTCCCACGGCGAGCTGCTCCCCCACGGGAGAGTGGGAGCCGATGAAGCTGCCGGATTCCCACGGCGAGCTGCTCCCCCACGGGAGAGCGGCAGTCGATGGAGCTGTCGGATTCCCACGGCGAGCTGCTCCCCCACGGGAGAGCGGCAGTCGATGGAGCTGCCGGATTCCCACGGCGAGCTGCTCCTCCACGGGAGAGCGGCAGTCGATGGAGCTGCCGGATTCCCACGGCGAGCTGCTCCCCCACGGGAGAGCGGCAGTCCATGGAGCTGCTGGATTCCCACGGCGAGCTGCTCCTCCAAGGGAGAGCAGCAGTCGATGGAGCTGCTGGATTCCCACGGCGAGCTGCTCCCCCACGGGAGAGCGGCAGTCGATGAAGCTGCCAGATTCCTACGGCGAGCTGCTCCCCCACGGGAGAGCGGCAGTCGATGGAGCTGCCAGATTCCCACTGCGAGCTGTGTCGCCACGGGAGAGCAGCAAGCACGGCGGCCGACGTGACGGCACGCACCAGGAGCACGAGGATGAAACCGTCGGCGGCGAAGGTGCGGATGTATACTGTCCGGCGCCGCTGGAGCTGGGCTCTCCGGACAGCTGGGGGACTGTCTGTCCGGCGCCGCTGGAGCTGGGCTCTCCGGACAGCTGGGGGACTGTCTGTCCGGCGCCGCTGGAGCTGGGCTCTCCGGACAGCTGAGGGACGGTCTGTCCGGCGCCGCTGGAGCTGGGCTCTCCGGACAGCTGGGGGACTGTCTGTCCGGCGCCGCTGGAGCTGGGCTCTCCGGACAGCTGGGGGACTGTCTGTCCGGCGCCGCTGGAGCTGGGCTCTCCGGACAGCTGGGGACTGTCTGTCCGGCGCCGCTGGAGCTGGGCTCTCCGGACAGCTGGGGGACTGTCTGTCCGGCGCCGCTGGAGCTGGGCTCTCCGGACAGCTGGGGGACTGTCTGTCCGGCGCCGCTGGAGCTGGGCTCTCCGGACAGCTAGGGACTGTCTGTCCGGCGCCGCTGGAGCTGGGCTCTCCGGACAGCTGGGGGACTGTCTGTCCGGCGCCGCTGGAGCTGGGCTCTCCGGACAGCTGGGGGAATGTCTGTCCGGCGCCGCTGGAGCTGGGTTCTCCGGACAGCTGGGGGACTGCCTGTCCGGCGCCGCTGGAGCTGGGCTCTCCGGACAGCTGGGGGACTGTCTGTCCGGCGCCGCTGGAGCTGGGCTCTCCGGACAGCTGGGGGACTGTCTGTCCGGCGCCGCTGGAGCTGGGCTCTCCGGACAGCTGGGGGACTGTGTGTCCGGCGCCGCTGGAGCTGGGCTCTCCGGACAGCTGGGGGACTGTCTGTCCGGCGCCGCTGGAGCTGGGCTCTCCGGACAGCTGGGGGACTGTCTGTCCGGCGCCGCTGGAGCTGGGTTCTCCGGACAGCTGGGGGACTGCCTGTCCGGCGCCGTTGGAGCTGGGCTCTCCGGACAGCTGAGGGACGGTCTGTTCGGCGCCGCTGGAGCTGGGCTGTCCGGACAGCTGGGGGACTGTCTGTCCGGCGCCGCTGGAGCCGGGCTCTCCGGATAGCTGGGGGACTGTCTGTCCGGCGCCGCTGGAGCTGGGCTCTCCGGACAGCTGGGGGACTGTCTGTCCGGCGCCGCTGGAGCTGGGCTCTCCGGACAGCTGGGGGACTGTCTGTCTGGCGCCGCTGGAGCTGGGCTCTCCGGACAGCTGGGGGACTGTCTGTCCGGCGCCGCTGGAGCTGGGCTCTCCGGACAGCTGGGGGACTGTCTGTCCGGCGCCGCTGGAGCTGGGCTCTCCGGACAGCTGGGGACTGTCTGTCCGGCGCCGCTGGAGCTGGGCTCTCCGGACAGCTGGGGGACTGTCTGTCCGGCGCCGCTGGAGCTGGGCTCTCCGGACAGCTGGGGACTGTCTGTCCGGCGCCGCTGGAGCTGGGCTCTCCGGACAGCTGGGGGACTGTCTGTCCGGCGCCGCTGGAGCTGGGCTCTCCGGACAGCTGGGGGACTGTCTGTCCGGCGCCGCTGGAGCTGGGCTCTCGGGACAGCTGGGGGACTGTCTGTCCGGCGCCGCTGGAGCTGGGCTCTCCGGACAGCTGGGGGACTGTCTGTCCGGCGCCGCTGGAGCTGGGCTCTCCGGACAGCTGGGGGACTGTCTGTCCGGCGCCGCTGAAGCTGGGCTCTCCGGACAGCTGGGGGACTGTCTGTCCGGCGCCGCTGGAGCTGGGCTCTCCGGACAGCTGGGGGACTGTCTGTCCGGCGCCGCTGGAGCTGGGCTCTCCGGACAGCTGGGGGACTGTCTGTCCGGCGCCGCTGGAGCTGGGCTCTCCGGACAGCTGGGGGACTGTCTGTCCGGCGCCGCTGGAGCCGGGCTCTCCGGACAGCTAGGGACTGTCTGTCCGGCGCCGCTGGAGCTGGGCTCTCCGGACAGCTGGGGGACTGTCTGTCCGGCGCCGCTGGAGCTGGGCTCTCCGGACAGCTGGGGGACTGTCTGTCCGGCGCCGCTGGAGCTGGGCTCTCCGGACAGCTGGGGGACTGTCTGTTCGGCGCCGCTGGAGCTGGGCTCTCCGGACAGCTGAGGGACGGTCTGTCCGGCGCCGCTAGAGCTGGGCTCTCCGGACAGCTGGGGGACTGTCTGTTCGGCGCCGCTGGAGCTGGGCTCTCCGGACAGCTGGGGGACGGTCTGTCCGGCGCCGCTGGAGCTGGGCTCTCCGGACAACTGGGAGACTGTCTGTTCGGCGCCGCTGGAGCTGGGCTCTCCGGACAGCTGGGAGTCTGTCTGTCCGGCGCCGCTGGAGCTAGGCTCTCCGGACAGCTGGGGGACTGTCTGTCCGGCACCGCTGGAGCTGGGATCTCCGGACAGCTGAGGGACGGTCTGTCCGGCGACGCTGGAGCTGGACTCTCCGGACAGCTGGGGGACTGTCTGTCCGGCGCCGCTGGAGCTGGGCTCTCCGGACAGCTGGGGGACTGTCTGTTCGGCGCCGCTGGAGCTGGGCTCTCCGGACAGCTGGGGGACGGTCTGTCCGGCGCCGCTGGAGCTGGGCTCTCCGGACAGCTGGGAGACTGTCTGTTCAGCGCCGCTGGAGCTGGGCTCTCCGGACAGCTGGGAGACTGTCTGTCCGGCGCCGCTGGAGCTGGGCTCTCCGGACAGCTGGGGGACTGTCTGTCCGGCGCCGCTGGAGCTGGGCTCTCCGGACAGCTGAGGGACGGTCTGTCCGGCGCCGCTGGAGCTGGGCTCTCCGGACAGCTGGGGGACTGTCTGTTCGGCGCCGCTGGAGCTGGGCTCTCCGGACAGCTGGGGGATGGTCTGTCCGGCGCCGCTGGAGCTGGGCTCTCCGGACAGCTGGGAGACTGTCTGTTCGGCGCCGTTGGAGCTGGGCTCTCCGGACAGCTGGGAGACTGTCTGTCCGGCGCCGCTGGAGTTGGGCTCTCCGGACAGCTGGGGGACTGTCTGTCCGGCGCCGCTGGAGCTGGGCTCTCCGGACAGCTGAGGGACGGTCTGTCCGGCGCTGCTGGAGCTGGACTCTCCGGACAGCTGGGGGACTGTCTGTCCGGCGCCGCTGGAGCTGGGCTCTCCGGACAGCTGGGGGACGGTCTGTCCGGCGCCGCTGGAGCTGGGCTCTCCGGACAGCTGGGGGACGGTCTGTCCGGCGCCGCTGGAGCTGGACTCTCCGGACAGCTGAGGGACGGTCTGTCCGGCGCCGCTGGAGCTGGACTCTCCGGACAGCTGGGGGACTGTCTGTCCGGCGCCGCTGGAGCTGGGCTCTCCGGACAGCTGGGGGACTGTCTGTCCGGCGCCGCTGGAGCTGGGCTCTCCGGACAGCTGGGGGACTGTCTGTTCGGCGCCGCTGGAGCTGGGCTCTCCGGACAGCTGAGGGACGGTCTGTCCGGCGCCGCTAGAGCTGGGCTCTCCGGACAGCTGGGGGACTGTCTGTTCGGCGCCGCTGGAGCTGGGCTCTCCGGACAGCTAGGGGACGGTCTGTCCGGCGCCGCTGGAGCTGGGCTCTCCGGACAACTGGGAGACTGTCTGTTCGGCGCCGCTGGAGCTGGGCTCTCCGGACAGCTGGGAGACTGTCTGTCCGGCGCCGCTGGAGCTAGGCTCTCCGGACAGCTGGGGGACTGTCTGTCCGGCGCCGCTGGAGCTGGGCTCTCCGGACAGCTGAGGGACGGTCTGTCCGGCGACGCTGGAGCTGGACTCTCCGGACAGCTGGGGGACTGTCTGTCCGGCGCCGCTGGAGCTGGGCTCTCCGGACAGCTGGGGGACTGTCTGTTCGGCGCCGCTGGAGCTGGGCTCTCCGGACAGCTGGGGGACGGTCTGTTCGGCGCCGCTGGAGCTGGGCTCTCCGGACAGCTGGGGGACGGTCTGTCCGGCGCCGCTGGAGCTGGGCTCTCCGGACAGCTGGGAGACTGTCTGTTCGGCGCCGCTGGAGCTGGGCTCTCCGGACAGCTGGGAGACTGTCTGTCCGGCGCCGCTGGAGCTGGGCTCTCCGGACAGCTGGGGGACTGTCTGTCTGGCGCCGCTGGAGCTGGGCTCTCCGGACAGCTGAGGGACGGTCTGTCCGGCGCCGCTGGAGCTGGGCTCTCCGGACAGCTGAGGGACGGTCTGTCCGGCGCCGCTGGAGCTCGGCTCTCCGGACAGCTGGGGGACTGTTTGTTCGGCGCCGCTGGAGCTGGGCTCTCCGGACAGCTGGGGGACGGTCTGTCCGGCGCCGCTGGAGCTGGGCTCTCCGGACAGCTGGGAGACTGTCTGTTCGGCGCCGTTGGAGCTGGGCTCTCCGGACAGCTGGGAGACTGTCTGTCCGGCGCCGCTGGAGCTGGGCTCTCCGGACAGCTGGGGGACTGTCTGTCCGGCGCCGCTGGAGCTGGGCTCTCCGGACAGCTGAGGGACGGTCTGTCCGGCGCCGCTGGAGCTGGACTCTCCGGACAGCTGGGGGACTGTCTGTCCGGCGCCGCTGGAGCTGGGCTCTCCGGACAGCTGGGGGACGGTCTGTCCGGCGCCGCTGGAGCTGGGCTCTCCGGACAGCTGGGGGACGGTCTGTCCGGCGCCGCTGGAGCTGGACTCTCCGGACAGCTGAGGGACGGTCTGTCCGGCGCCGCTGGAGCTGGACTCTCCGGACAGCTGGGGGACGGTCTGTCCGGCGCCAGTCCACGCCGGTCGCGAGCACGCGACCGCCGGCTGTCTGACAAGGGGGGGGGGATTTGCAATCTGTGAAGGGTAGGGGAGAACGGGGCCGCCGGGGCGACTTGGCCGCCAGCATGTTTACGTACGCTCTCTGGCAACCCTGAAGGAATGCATTTTAACCTGTCACCATCTATCGGCGTGGGGAGTAACGGGAGCAAAAACAACAACATGCCTGCTCCTATAGTTTTCTTCAAAACTGATGGAAAGGGAATTTTCACCCAAAAACGTAACTTTTGCTTCCGTACGAAACTTTGTATGGTGTCTAGTATTTGGGTCGCATCCATATTCCGACAATATGGTGCGATGTAGGTAGCAATTCAAGCAACTGTGTAACCGATTTGCTAGTTTTAGCGATAACTTTGGCAAGTGTGCAGACTGTTTTGATTCAAAAACCGTTCCGGGGCGACTTGGCCGGTGCACTCGGGGTGAATTGACCAGACTGCCAAGTCGCCCAGGTTTGACAAAATATTATACTAATCGCACTTACTCTGTGTACCTACGTCAAGGGCAAGGGCGGATCAAGCCGTGTTTTTTTTTGGGGGGGGGGGGGAAATCCAGTGGTGCATTTCCAGGGGGGGGGGGGGGGGTAGCAGGCCGTCAGCCGTCAGCGAAAAGACCGGGGAGGGGGGGGGGGGGAGTTCACGTTTCTTTTTGTGGGGGGAAACATAGTTTGGCCCCCCTTGAACAGTCTTGTGGGGGGGGGGGGGGGGGGGGGGGGGGGCATGGCCCCGTTGCCCCCTGGATCCGCCTTTGGTCAAGCGCGGCAATCGCGCCGCGTACACACGTGACCAACTGCTGGCTGCGGTGGAGCGGGTGCGGAATAGCGCCTTCCTGAAAGTCGTGTCTGCCGAGACCGGCATCCCCGTCCGGTCTATTCGGCGACAGAAGAACGACGTCACCGTCTCAGGCAGCCGCACTGCAAGACGCTCACAAAACGCTCTCCTGCGGGGTGACCATACACTGGTCTGCTCACGTCCTTCGTCGTCGAAGCTGACTCGCCCGCAGTGGGGATTACCTACTCCATCCCCCCCCCCCCCCCCGGCCAAGTTGTCCCGTCCCCGGGGTGACTTGGCCGGTTGAGTGACCTGTACAAATGTGTAAATGCTACTAAAACGAACTGTACTATCGGTCTATGCTTAATATGCCGGAACAACAAATACATTCGACACCTATTAGCATTGTGTAAGTGATCAAATGTGACAATGATTAAAAAATATATTTTTCACAACAAAAAAAGCGGCCAAGTGTGTTCCAAGTGTTCTCCCCTACTAGCGTGGTTTATCAACGGACGGCGTAACGCACAGTCGTGTCCCACTCTGTTCCTTTCGTGCCCTCCATTCGCCGTATTCTCCTGGCAACCCCATGGCGCCACCCGCCGCCGTCTGCATCACGCAAACATCTCTCCACTCCACCCGTCACGTTGAGAAGCATACCGATTCCCTCTCCGTCCACCCCGCAGCTGCTGCCCTCCACGCCAAACACCAAGCGCTCGTGTCACAGTCGTAATATATTCAGTCGGGTAAGATATACATACAATACTTTGGCCTGGACGC
This sequence comes from Chirona hameri, assembly GCA_036785665.1. Classification (NCBI taxonomy): domain Eukaryota; kingdom Metazoa; phylum Arthropoda; class Thecostraca; order Balanomorpha; family Balanidae; genus Chirona; species Chirona hameri. The sequence goes on from JAXIVJ010015864.1 coordinate 25,375, forward strand.
CGGCCGGCTCCGCTGCTCGTGCCGGGCGTCGATACTAATCATCATCACGTGCGGTGCCGGCCGACGCGTGACGTTACGTGACGTGACGCGTCGGCCGGCCGGAAGACTGCCGGGGCGCGGCGCAGCTCAGTGCGCGGCGCACACCAGCCAACGGGGACGGATCGTTGTGGCGGCCAGCTGCCGCAGGTTATGTTTGTCTATCACTGCAGTTCAGGCGCCGGAAGACCGTCGCTCGGGTACACAGTCGCGGGCGCCGAAAACGCCAGGGAATCACCTGCCGCACTGCTGGCGGCGGCGGTACATTCGGTACATTGGTATCAAGCGTAAAACTCGGCCACAGCCCTGGTGGCACCCTCTGCGGGGCGTCCGGGAATAGCTCCGAATGTCGCGGTCCGGTGCTGAATAAGACGCATTCATTTATCGACACAGTACAAATCGGCAACGCGGCCAGGATAAAACTCCTGCCGCCGCTGCGTCGGTGGCGGCGCCAACCTCAGCTTCGCGCCGGCGGCTCAGACGCGGCTGCCGGGCGGGCTGAGTGCCGGCGGCCGGTGCGGCGGGCCGCGGCGCAGGGTGTCCGGGCCGGGCCGTCCATACAGCGGCAGGCCGACGGCCGGGCCGGTCGGCACGCCCAGACCAGGCTGGGGAGGGCGGCGAGGACCAGACGGACCGGCAGATACCGCGTGCTTCAGACCTGATACAATACAGGGGACGGGGAGGTCAGGTCAGGTCAGCTGGGGAGGGATAGCCCGGTCAGCGACGCAATGTAGTCGCGACAGAATCACGCGACGATCCGGCCAGGTCATGAACTATACTTCTACGGACAGGACGCACAGCGACGGTACATACTCGTTAATTACCTGTAGGCATGTAATACTAGAAACAACAGTAATTGCAAGAATCGTCAGACATACTACAATCTAAAAACAAAAACAAAACACGTCGACAAACCAAGCTGAAATCGATGCAACCCGTAATAATAGCCAATATGTTTCGCTCGATGTTACCATTAACCAAATATTAGCCAGATAAAACACCCGTCAGTTAGGTGCTAGGTTCACCATGCTGGCCATCCGTCAGTTAGGTGCTAGGTTCACCAGACTGGCCACCCGTCAGTTAGGTGCTAGGTTCACCATGCTGGCCATCCGTCAGTTAGGTGCTAGGTTCACCAGACTGGCCATCCGTCAGTTAGGTGCAGACCAGACTAGCCACCCGTCAGTTAGGTGCTAGGTTCACCAGACTGGCCATCCGTCAGTTAGGTGCAGACCAGACTGACCATCCGTCAGTTAGGTGCTAGGTTCACCAGACTGGCCAGCCGTCAGTTAGGTGCAGACCAGACTGGCCATCCGCCAGTTAGGTGAATACCAGACTGGCCATCCGTCAGTTAGGTGAATACCAGACTGGCCAGCCGTCAGTTAGGTGAATACCAGACTGGCCAGCCGTCAGTTAGGTGCAGACCAGACTGGCCACCCGTCAGTTAGGTGCTAGGTTCACCAGACTGGCCATCCGTCAGTTAGGTGCTAGGTTCACCAGACTGGCCAGCCGTCAGTTAGGTGCAGACCAGACTGGCCACCCGTCAGTTAGGTGCTAGGTTCACCAGACTGGCCATCCGTCAGTTAGGTGCTAGGTTCACCAGACTGGCCAGCCGTCAGTTAGGTGCAGACCAGACTAGCCACCCGTCAGTTAGGTGCTAGGTTCACCAGACTGGCCACCCGTCAGTTAGGTGCAGACCAGACTGGCCATCCGTCAGTTAGGTGCTAGGTTCACCAGACTGGCCAGCCGTCAGTTAGGTGCAGACCAGACTGGCCATCCGTCAGTTAGGTGCTAGGTTCACCAGACTGGCCACCCGTCAGTTAGGTGCAGATCAGACTGGCCATCCGTCAGTTAGGTGCTAGGTTCACCAGACTGGCCACCCGTCAGTTAGGTGCTAGGTTCACCAGACTGGCCACCCGTCAGTTAGGTGCTAGGTTCACCAGACTGGCCATCCGTCAATTAGGTGCTAGGTTCACCAGACTGGCCACCCGTCAGTTAGGTGCTAGGTTCACCAGACTGGCCACCCGTCAGTTAGGTGCTAGGTTCACCAGACTGGCCATCCGTCAGTTAGGTGCAGACCAGACTGGCCATCCGTCAGTTAGGTGCTAGGTTCACCAGACTGGCCACCCGTCAGTTAGGTGCTAGGTTCACCAGACTGGCCATCCGTCAGTTAGGTGCAGACCAGACTGGCCATCCGTCAGTTAGGTGCTAGGTTCACCAGACTGGCCATCCGTCAGTTAGGTGCTAGGTTCACCAGACTGGCCAGCCGTCAGTTAGGTGCTAGGTTCACCAGACTGGCCATCCGTCAGTTAGGTGCTAGGTTCACCAGACTGGCCACCCGTCAGTTAGGTGCTAGGTTCACCAGACTGGCCATCCGTCAGTTAGGTGCTAGGTTCACCAGACTGGCCATCCGTCAGTTAGGTGCTAGGTTCACCAGACTGGCCACCCGTCAGTTAGGTGCTAGGTTCCCCAGACTGGCCATCCGTCAGTTAGGTGCAAGGTTCACCAGACTGGCCATCCGTCAGTTAGGTGCTAGGTTCACCAGACTGGCCATCCGTCAGTTAGGTGCTAGGTTCACCAGACTGGCCACCCGTCAGTTATGTGCTAGGTTCACCAGACTGGCCATCCGTCAGTTAGGTGCTAGGTTCACCAGACTGGCCACCCGTCAGTTAGGTGCTAGGTTCACCAGACTGGCCACCCGTCAGTTAGGTGCTAGGTTCACCAGACTGGCCATCCGTCAGTTAGGTGCAGACCAGACTGGCCATCCGTCAGTTAGGTGCTAGGTTCACCAGACTGGCCACCCGTCAGTTAGGTGCTAGGTTCACCAGACTGGCCATCCGTCAGTTAGGTGCAGACCAGACTGGCCATCCGTCAGTTAGGTGCTAGGTTCACCAGACTGGCCACCCGTCAGTTAGGTGCTAGGTTCACCAGACTGGCCATCCGTCAGTTAGGTGCTAGGTTCACCAGACTGGCCACCCGTCAGTTAGGTGCTAGGTTCACCAGACTGGCCATCCGTCAGTTAGGTGCTAGGTTCACCAGACTGGCCATCCGTCAGTTAGGTGCTAGGTTCACCAGACTGGCCATCCGTCAGTTAGGTGCAGACCAGACTGGCCATCCGTCAGTTAGGTGCTAGGTTCACCAGACTGGCCATCCGTCAGTTAGGTGCTAGGTTCACCAGACTGGCCATCCGTCAGTTAGGTGCAGACCAGACTGGCCACCCGTCAGTTAGGTGCTAGGTTCACCAGGCTGGCCATCCGTCAGTTAGGTGCAGACCAGACTGGCCATCCGTCAGTTAGGTGCTAGGTTCACCAGACTGGCCACCCGTCAGTTAGGTGCTAGGTTCACCAGACTGGCCACCCGTCAGTTAGGTGCTAGGTTCACCAGACTGGCCATCCGTCAGTTAGGTGCTAGGTTCACCAGACTGGCCATCCGTCAGTTAGGTGCAGACCAGACTGGCCATCCGTCAGTTAGGTGCTAGGTTCACCAGACTGGCCATCCGTCAGTTAGGTGCTAGGTTCACCAGACTGGCCAGCCGTCAGTTAGGTGCAGACCAGACTGGCCATCCGTCAGTTAGGTGCAGACTAGACTGGCCATCCGTCAGTTAGGTGCAGACCAGACTGGCCATCCGTCAGTTAGATGCTAGGTTCACCAGACTGGCCATCCGTCAGTTAGGTGCAGACCAGACTGGCCATCCGTCAGTTAGGTGCTAGGTTCACCAGACTGGCCACCCGTCAGTTAGGTGCAGACCAGACTGGCCAGCCGTCAGTAAGGTGCAGACTAGACTGGCCATCCGTCAGTTAGGTGCAGACCAGACTGGCCATCCGTCAGTTAGGTGCTAGGTTCACCAGACTGGCCAGTCGTCAGTTAGGTGCAGACCAGACTGACCATCCGTCAGTTAGGTGCTAGGTTCACCAGACTGGCCAGCCGTCAGTTAGGTGCAGACCAGACTGGCCAGCCGTCAGTTAGGTGCAGACCAGACTAACCAGTTCACGTCCGGCCGGCATCCTGCGGGTAGTGACGTCACTCACCTGGGCCGGGGTAGGCCGGGTGCGGTCCGGAGCGCATTCTCTCGTGGTGTCTGGGCAGCGAGCGGTTAGAGTACTGTTCCGACACTCCGCCACCGCCGCCACCGCCGCCACCGCCGCCGCCGCCGCCGCCGCCACCGCCGAGACGCATCACCGCCTGGACAGACTCGTACTCAAAGAATCCGCCGGCGGGCCACTCCCCCGTCCGCGGCTCCGGACCCAGGCGACCGCTGCGCTGCGAGTGGTACACCTGGTGCTGCCGACTGGCGGCCGACACAGGAACTAACGTCAGATAAGACATCCCACAATACTCGGATGGAGTGGATGACGAACGCGATAGTGTATGACCGTCCTTTAACACGCAGCTCTCAACAGGCAATGATAAAATCACAGGTCGAATCTCTCAACACACATGAGCATCCAGAAGTCAGTGCACCAATGGAACATCGGCAATATCCGTGTTTAGCACACATCAGCACCGGGCCGTGCTGAAAACGGACAGCTCACCACCGACCACACCAGTATCAGGCAAATTGGTCAGTTCAGAACCATCTTGACATGCCGGGCGAGGTGCCATGCTTCGGCTGAGTCACACGTGACAACCTCTACGATGCGTCAAAGAGAGCAACATACGGTGGTTCGGACCCGGCAAACCACCGGCACCGCTTCAGCTATAGTTAAGCTGCTGGTAAGGTAAGGCATTGGTAAGGCTCCGGTGTAATGCTCGACACGAATACGGCTACATGCTACAATGCTAATAATTACTGGTCAAAATAATTCATTCGAGCATGCCCCGTCAACTATTCATGCATCCCGTAGGCACACTATTGTTTCCCTGACAACAAAGAGGACAGTGCGATTACGAAGCCAGCACAGCATTCAGCTACAAGCAACAAACATGCAACCCTACAAACGCAGCCTTAACGCCACTCGTACCCACTCCCACGCACTCACTCGTCCAC
>JAXIVJ010015865.1:0-30393 GCA_036785665.1 Chirona hameri
AGGTTAGGTTAGGTTAGGTTAGGTTAGGTTAGGTTAGTTAGGTTAGGTTAGGTAGTAGGTTAGGTTAGGTTAGGTTAGGTTAGGTTAGGTTAGGTTAGGTTAGGTTAGGTTAGGTTAGGTTAGGTTAGGTTAGGTTAGGTTAGGTTAGGTTAGGTTAGGTTAGGTTAGGTTAGGTTAGGTTAGGTTAGGTTAGGTTAGGTTAGGTTAGGTTTAGGTTAGGTTAGGTTAGGTTAGGTTAGGTTAGGTTAGGTTAGGTTAGGTTAGGTTAGGTTAGGTTAGGTTAGGTTAGGTTAGGTTAGGTTAGGTTAGGTTAGGTTAGGTTAGGTTAGGTTAGGTTAGGTTAGGTTAGGTTAGGTTAGGTTAGGTTAGACAAGTGGGCCATATAGTCTTGGTCGTTAGCCCAATGGGCCATATGGGCTTTTTAATCCTCCGCGGCTCGGGCTATATCTCAGGTCACCTTGTGACCTGTGACCTCTTGATTTTTTGCCCGATTAAGAAAGGTTGGATCTATCTTTTGGTACCGTACCGGTACCGGTACCTCGTACCTACTCTGAGATATGAAGCTGCAAAATAGGCTGTTTTGGGCGGTTTTTTGAAAACCATCTTAGCTACATGGGCCATATCGACATGTTCAAAATCGAATCCACTTCGGCTTGGTAAAAGTCCATATCGGCTTTATGGTCAATAATTCGGTATCGATTATCGATATCAGTATACCGATAGTACCAATCGATAGCGCTCATCATGGCGATCATGAAAATATGTAAACTTTTGATTGTCCGTCAATTCTAAGCGGTTTTGGCTTTTCGTGCCGAACGCGTCTATGTTCGGCACTATAATGACGTCATCAAACTATTTATGCCAATAACTCTGAGAAGAATTTTTTGGAAACAAAAACCTATATATTTCGGTGTATTTCTTCATGCTCTACACGATGATCAGAGCTGTTTTTCAAAAAACTTAGTATTTTCCAAAAAAAATGCAAAAACTTTAAAACAAAAAGTTGTGGATTTTTTTTCCAAAAAAAATCAATGGATTGATAGAGGAGGTTCTCGTGAGTCGAATGATACCCCTAAAATGCATTTATCATGTATAGTTTGGAAATTATACCCAAATTAGTCCTCGTTAGCCTAAGCTTATAATTCTCTCGCTAGGTGGCTTTTTACTGAGCTTTTCACGCTATGGGACCATATCGGCTTTATGGGCAATAACACTTAAAGTAACTGGATTAAAATTATGAAATAAATATATTTATATTAACAATTCAATGCTCTACACAGAAAACACATTTGTTTTTTTCAAAAACGTTATTTGACCCCCTAAATTTTTTTTTCAAAGTTTTTCCTTTGTTTTTTTTTTATTTTTTTTTCTGGTGATTCATATTCTTTATCCAATTCTGTTTTAAAAACAATATGCCAATATTTTATTTCCAAAAAAAAAAATCAAATTTTCTTGTACATTTTCAAAGTTTTTTTGATTTTTGAAATTTTAACATTTGCGTTAGATAGAAGAGGTCGAGATGATTCTAGGGATGCTTTTTTTAATTTGACTTTATTGGATTTTAGCCAAAATGCACAATGTTCAGAATCGCCATAAATGGCTTTTTGAGGTTCGGCCAAAGGTGTGACGTCATCGAAAAATCTTTTTTGAGCAATTTAAAAAAAATTGCCAGGATCAAATTTAAATCCGTTTCTGTGTAATCTGTGCTAAAAAAGAAACAGTTTTTGCCAAAAAAATATTGCTTTTAAACCTTGCAAAATATGTCATATACTCAAATAAATATTTTTGAAAAAATATAAGAAAATATATTTCGGGGTGTCTCTTCATGCCTTAAACGATGTGCATATTGATATTTTTGACAGACTGATTTTCCTTCCTTTAAAAAACTAAAACAACAAGAAAAACACAATATGATTTTCTTTTTCTTTCTTTTTTAGTGAATTATATAGAAAAGGCTTTTGCAATTCCAAAATGATTTACCAAAATGCTTTCCCCTTAAGTGACACTTACCGGTCCTTGCGCCTGCGGCGCAATCAGCCTACACATATCCCAATACCTCGCGCCTTCGGCGCTCGCTCCGCAGTCCGGGCTGTTGCTGTTGGAGCTGTTGGCGCCATCTTGCCGTCTTGGCTCTGCCAGCGCCTTCGTAATACATTTTTGAAAAATGATTAAAAAATACGATAGGGATCGATTTTTGATGTTCTATACGGTGTGCATACTCTTGATTATTTACCAAAATGATTTCCCCTTAAGTGACACTTGCCGGTCCTTTGCGCCTGCGGCGCAATCAGCCTACACATATATACCTCGCGCCTTCGCCGCTCGCTCCGCAGTCCGGGGGTGTTGCTGTTCGAGTATTGGGATATGTGTAGGCTGATTGCGCCGAAGGCGCAAGGACCGGTAAGTGTCACTTAAGGGGAAATCATTTGGGTAAAAAATCAAGAGTATGCACACCTTATAGAACATAAAAATGCATATGCATTCGCCATGGCGCCATCTTGCGCCATCTTGCCATCTTGGCTCTGCAAGCGCCTTCGGCGCTTGCAGAGCCAAGACGGCAAGGTAACAGTGCTGATAGACAAGGCGTCAGAAACTAACCTAAACTAACCTAACCTAACCTAACCTAACCTAACCCCTTCATTAAGTCCGATCGAGACGGCCTAAGATTCGCTCGTAGCCATTTAGTCCGATCGAGACGGCCTAAGATTCGCTCGTAGCCATTTAGTCCGATCGAGACGGCCTAAGATTCGCTCGTAGCCATTTAGTCCGATCGATACGGCCTAAGATTCGCTCGTAGCCATTAAGTCCGATCGAGACGGCCTAAGATTCGCTCGTAGCCATTAAGTCCGATCGAGACGGCCTAAGATTCGCTCGTAGCCATTAAGTCCGATCGAGACGGCCTAAGATTCGCTCGTAGCCATTAAGTCCGATCGAGACGGCCTAAGATTCGCTCGTAGCCATTAAGTCCGATCCGAGACGGCCTAAGATTCGCTCGTAGCCATTAAGTCCGATCGAGACGGCCTAAGATTCGCTCGTAGCCATTAAGTCCGATCGAGACGGCCTAAGATTCGCTCGTAGCCATTTAGTCCGATCGGGACGAATAATGAATATTCATCTTCCTTATACTCCCTCATGTATGCCGAGACATCAAAGTAACATATTTTTGAAAAATGAGAGAGAAATACGTTACTGGTTTGTTTTTGACGTACTATACGGTGGGCATACTGTTTATTTTTTACAAAAATGATTTCCCTTAAAGTACACAACAAAAAAAAATGACTTTTTTAATTTTTATTTCAAGGTTTCTTCCACTATTTGTGAAATCTAAAGCAAGTGCTTTCACTAAATTGCAAAATTGGATTTTTCCAAAAAATATTTGTATTCCTTATACTCCCTCATGTATGCCGAGATATCAAAGTAATATATTTTTGAAAAATGAGAAAAAAATACTTGAGTGGTTTGTTTTTGACGTACTATACGGTGGGCATACTGGTTATTTTTTTTACAAAAAATGATTTCCCCTTAAAGTACACAAAAAAAAATATTAAAAATATGACTTTTTAATTTTTAATTCAAGGTTTCTTCCACTATTTGTGAAATATGAAGCAAGTTCTTTCACTAAATTGCAAAATCCGATTTTTCCCAAAAATATTTGTATTCCTTATACTCCCTCATGTATGCCGAGATATCAAAGTAATATATTTTTGAAAAATAAGAGAAAAATACTTTAGTGGCTTGTTTTTGACGTACTATACGGTGGTCATAGTGTTTAATTTTTACAAAAATTATTTCCCCTAAAAAGTACACCAAAAAAAAATATTAAAAATATGACTTTTTAAATTTTTATTTCAAGGTTTCTTCCATTATTTGTGAAATCTAAAGCAAGTGCTTTCACTAAATTGCAAAATCAGATTTTTCCAAAAAATATTTGTATTCCTTATACTCCGACATGTATGCTGAGATATCAAAGTAATATATTTTTGAAAAATAAGAGAAAAATACTTTAGTGGTTTGTTTTTGACGTACTATACGCTGGGCATACTGGTTATTTTTTTACAAATAATGATTTCCCCTTAAAGTACACAAAAAAAAAATATTAAAAATATGACTTTTTAAATTTTGATTTCAAGGTTTCTTCCACTATTTGTGAAATATGAAGCAAGTTCTTTCACTAAATTGCAAAATCCGATTTTTCCCAAAAATATTTGTATTCCTTATACTCCCTCATGTATGCCGAGATATCAAAGTAATATATTTTTGAAAAATAAGAGAAAATACTTTAGTGGTTTGTTTTTGACGTACTATACGGTGGGCATAGTGTTTAATTTTTACAAAAATTATTTCCCCTAAAAAGTACAAAAAAAAAAATATTAAAAATATGACTTTTTAAATTTTTATTTCAAGGTTTTTTCCACTATTTGTGAAATCTAAAGCAAGTGCTTTCACTAAATTGCAAAATTGGATTTTTCCAAAAAATATTTGTATTCCTTATACTCCCTCATGTATGCTGAGATATCAAAGTAATATATTTTTGAAAAATGAGACAAAAATACTTTAGTGGTTTGTTTTTGACGTACTATACGGTGGGCATACTGGTTATTTTTACAAAAATTATTTCCCCTTAAGTACCCAAAAATAAAAAATATTAATAATATGACTTTTTAAATTTTTATTTCAAGGTGTCTTCCACTATTTGTGAAATCTGAAGCAAGTGCTTTCACCAAATTGCAAAATCAGAATTTTCCAAAAAATATTTGTATTCCTTATACTCCCTCATGTATGCCGAGATATCAAAGTAATATATTTTTGAAAAATAAGAGAAAAATACGTTAGTGGTTTGCTTTTGACCTACTATACGGTTGGCATAGTGTTTAATTTTTACAAAAATTATTTCCCCTTAAAGTACCCAAAAATAAAAAATATTAAAAATATGACTTTTTAAATTTGTAATTCAAGGTGTCTTCCACTATTTGTGAAATATGAAGCAAGTGCTTTCACTAAATTGCAAAATCAGATTTTTCCAAAAAATATTTGTATTCCTTATACTCCCTCATGTATGCCGAGATATCAAAGTAATGTATTTTTGAAAAATAAGAGAAAAATACTTTAGTGGTTTGTTTTTGACGTACTATACGGTGGGCATAGTGTTTAATTTTTACAAAAATGATTTCCCCTTAAAGTACACAAAAAAAAATAATATTAAAAATATGACTTTTTAAATTTTTATTTCAAGGTTTTTTCCACTATTTGTGAAATCTGAAGCATGTGCTTTCACTAAATTGCCAAATCGGATTTTTCCAAAAATATTTGTATTCCTTATACTCCCTCATGTATGCTGAGATATCAAAGTAATATATTTTTGAAAAATGATAGAAAAATACGTTAGTGGTTTGTTTTTGACGTACTATACGGTGGGCATACTGTTCAATTTTTACAAAAATGATTTCCCCTTAAAGTACACAAAAAACTTAATATTAAAAATATGACTTTGTAAATTTTTTATTTGCAATATTACTAAAATATGAAGCAAGTGTTTTCCGAAAATTGGCAAATAAATTTAAAAAAAAAATTATTTTTTATTTTTATACTCTGTTGTATATTCAATATCTCTTAGTAATCCATTTTTGAGAAAAAAAACAAAAATACTTGAAGCAGTGCATTAAAGTGTTGTACAATTGAGTTGAATTGAATTATTTTTCCACAATGAATTTAACCCCAAAAGAAAGAGAGAAAAAACTGTTTTTCTGATTTGATGTGTTAAATTGTGGTCTAAGCGAAAAAGTTATGCTTACTAAAAGATAGAGCATTCAATTTGCTACAGAATGTTTTTTTCCGATTTGAAATATATTGATTTTGAAATAAAGTAATTGTTGTTTGTTGTGAGCAATTGCATTGCAGTGTTGTGCAACTTGTTGTTGTTTACGGTGTTCCCCTATAGATGTCAGTGTTTGCTATTAGGTGTGATTTATCGCTATTATTGGTAATATCTGAGCAGTGCGGAATGCCAGAGACTTGCAGTTTTGTTTGTTATAGAGGGGGCACCTAAATGCAGATAATGTGTGAAGAATGTGATGTAATTGTGTAACGTTGTAACGGTTGTAAACGTTGTTTAGTGGTACAACTTGCTTGGCTTAACACGACTCGGTATGATAAAGGGGCGAATGCACTGAGGTACGGTTATCATCTGATCTTGTGCTCTGACCAGCCTTCTCTCCTACTAGCTTGGGGGATATGGGGGCAAGGAGCGACATCGATTTGGACTAGCACCTGGACTCAGGACTCAGGGACTCAGTCTAGTAGGATAGCTGTCTATTCTAGTAGGACTGAGTCTAGTTGGATCTAAGTTCTAGTACATAGCTCTCTGGTAGCTAGTAGAGACTAGATACCAGTAGGCTATCTGGTAGAGGGCCCCCTCCGACTCAGGGACTCAGTCTAGTAGGACTGAGTCTAGTAGGATCTAAGCTAGGCCATTGGCTTGATTGTTGAATTTGACCCTTAATGACCTTTTTTTAGAATTGTCCTTAATGGTGTTTTGATGCACTATATGGGTGTATGGTCGAATTGTGATAAAGCTACAGCAAAGCAAGTGGCCTCAGAAATGCGCTCCGGTGATTGGTTTAGCCTGTGTGACGTCATACGTGTTTGCGCTACTCTTTGACCGACTTGCCGTGGGGCTAGAATAAAAAGAAGACCAGATTTGGAAAGAGGAGGTCTGGGGCTATCTGGTAAGGTATGTAAAATGTATATATGACGTCATCTGTGATGTGACGTCAGGTGATTTTTTTGTCCCACACTTTGACCAATTTGCCGTAAGGCTAGAAGAAAAGGAAGACCAGATTTGGAAAGAAGAGGTCTTGGCTATCTTTTAAGCTATTTGGAACAGTCCTAGCTGCTTTTTATTAACCCTCTAGGGTGGTGTCAACATCGAGGTAGGTGACTTACCGTCCCTTGCCTTGCCGGAACACGTGCCGGTCCTTGCGCCTTCGGCGCAATCGGAGACGGAGTGGTCTTAAGAGGTCGTAGAAGGCTGGTGACGTGCAGCGGAGAAGTAGGAGGCTGGGCCTTGCCGAACCATGAGCTTGCTGGACCTTGCGTCTTTGCCCTGCTTTGCCTTGCCGGAGCTTGATGGACCGTGCCAAACCTTGCTGTTGATTTTCTACCACCAAAATGCTTTCCCCTTAAGTGACACTTACCGGTCCTTGCGCCTTCGGCGCAATCAGCCTACACATATATACCTCGCGTAGGAACATGTAGGCTGATTGCGCCGAAGGCGCAAGGACCGGTAAGTGTCACTTAAGGGGAAATCATTTTGGTGGTAAAAAATCAACAGTATGCACACCGTATAGAACATCAAAATGCAATATCAAATGCAAATGCATCATACTGTTGATTTTCTACCACCAAGATGATTTCCCCTTAAGTGACACTTACCGGTCCTTGCGCCTGCGGCGCAATCAGCCTACACATATTCCAATACTCGAACAGCAACAGCTGTTCTGCGGAGCTCTGCGGAGCGAGCGGCGAAGGCGCGAGGTATATATGTGTAGGCTGATTGCGCCGAAGGCGCAAGGACCGGTAAGTGTCACTTAAGGGGAAATCATTTTGGTGGTAGAAAATCAAGAGTATGCACACCGTATAGAACATCAAAATGCATATGCATTTGCAATAATAATGCATCATACTGTTGATTTTCTACCACCAAAATGATTTCCCCTTAAGTGACACTTACCGGTCCTTGCGCCTGCGGCGCAATCAGCCTACACATATTCCAATACTCGAACAGCAACAGCCCGGATTGCGGAGCGAGCGGCGAAGGCGCGAGGTATATATGTGTAGGCTGATTGCGCCGAAGGCGCAAGGACCGGTAAGTGTCACTTAAGGGGAAAGCATTTTGGTGGTAAAAAAATCAAGAGTATGCACACCGTATAGAACATCAAAAATCGATCCCTATCGTGCTTTTTATCCTTGCAGGACTTTGCCTTGCAGGACTTTGCCTGGGCTAGCTGGATCCAGGAGTCAACCCTGTCGCAAAAACCTGGCGGAAGAGGAGGATAACACCCTTTTAGGGTCAGGTGACTTACCGTCCCTTGCCTTGCCGGGACACGTGCCGGTCTTTGCGCCTTCGGCGCAAGCAGAGACGACACTAGACGCTAGAAGAAAGAAAAGACCAGATTTTTAATTTCATTTACACTTTTTAATTTCATTTTTTTTTTAAATTTCATTTACATTTTTAATTTCAAGTATTGTGTGCCTGAAATTAAAAATGTAAAATAAAAAAAAAAAAAAAAATCTTCATTAGACTCTATATATGTATGCCAATAACTCCAACTTGCCGTAGGGCTAGAACACAAATGAGGCCAGATCTGGAAAGAAGAGTACAAGGGCTTTCATTTTGGTTAGGATAGGATCGGATCGGATAAAAAAGAAGCATAGACTGCACCGTGATGCACCTATGTACTGCGGTACATGCGATTTTTTGCCCCACTCTTTGACCAACTTGCCGTAGGGCTAGAAGGAAAGGAAGACCAGATTTGGAAAGAGGAGGTCTGGGGCTATCTTCTAAGCTATTTGGAACATTCCTAGCTCCTTTTTATTAACCCTCTAGGGTCGTGGCAAAAAACGGTAAACGCCATACCCAAACTTTTAATATAATTTTTGTTTTAAAGTTTTGATAAATGTTTCCTGTACAACTCAGCAAGCCTAACAAGAATCTTGTTTCCAATTTTTTTGTAGTCTTGTTGGTCATGTGTTTTTTGGGCCACTCTTTGAGGAGGATAGGTTAGGCTAAGATTCGCTCGTAGCCATATAGTCCGATCGGGGCGGCCTAAGATTCGCTCGTAGCCTTGGCGTTGCTATGGAGTAATAGAGGACCATATGGCCCAGCCTGGGCTTGGGCCAGGAGCATCCCGGAGCCTGCTGAACCGTGCCGGAACCTTGTCGAACGACGTTCACGTCACCGGCTTCGTTAGTGATCTCGTATACATTTCCATCCACTTTCCATCAAAATACGGCTTACATAGGAACGGTGTGTTTTATTTGCGCCATAACAAAACAAACAAATGCACAGGAACAGTAAGCAAGCAGCGTAGGTCGGATACGGTGCCTGGGCTAAGCAAACAACGGCGGTGCGTCTCGGCCGGGGTGGACCCGATTTACGGCTGCAGCCATGATTCTCGTCAGAGCAGAGTGTGGTTCCTGCCATACCAGCGAGCAACTCGCTGAACCCGCCGCGAATGGGGCCATCCAGGGCCGTGAGCTGGGTGGCGATGGCTTCGATGGAGGAGGGCGACGTGCTCGCCAGCAGATCGATCTGTAGGAGAGAGACGGGAAGTAAATACTAATAATATTTCTTAAAACTGTAAACCGCAATTACTCGGTTTACAGTTAAGCACGCTATGAGCATTAAGCATTAAGCACGCTATGAGCACATACACTGAGTCATGTTTAAGGAATGACTGATTACATTTCTTAAACTGTAAACCGCAATTACTCAAAAAGTATTAAAGATAAAATAAAATTAAAAAAAGATTCCTGTTCAGCTCGCCGATAGCTACAATATTCAAGTGTCAAAAGTCCAAAAACTTGTCAATCCAACTCTAAAAGACACCTTCCTTCCAAAGTACTACATCTGCTTGCCCTCCACCCCTCCCCTTTAGCCGGTGGACAGGCAGGCTTTGTATGAACCAGCGTCGCCGCCGTCGGATGTCCTTAACGACAGATTTATGACATGACAGGGGACGCAGGGCGTCGACGCCGTTTCATGTGCACAACATAACTCAACAAGTTATGAACGGATTTCAAATTTGAAAGCAGATTTGGGATTCAGCATCCAATCTTACGTCGGAACCATATGTTGTTGTTTTTAAATCACTCAAAAACAAAAAAATCGGAACGTGAAAAAAAGATCGTTTTTTAATTAATAACTTTTTTGTCTTCTGTTTTTTGTTGTTTTTTACCACCAAAATGCTTTCCCCTTAAGTGACACTTACCGGTCCTTGCGCCTTCGGCGCAATCAGCCTACACATATATACCTCGCGTAGGAACATGTAGGCTGATTGCGCCGAAGGCGCAAGGACCGGTAAGTGTCACTTAAGGGGAAATCATTTTGGTGGTTAAAAAATCAACAGTATGCACACCGTATAGAACATCAAAATGCATATGCATTTGCATATGCATTGTCCTCAGTGCGCGACACAGCATGACTGGAGTGGCCAAGATACCGTCGGGCCGGCCGGCAGGGGTGTCGAGCGTCGCCGTCGACGCCAAGGTCGCTGCCGTCGTTACCGGCAGCAGCCGATAGACCACGTGGCCGACATTCTGAAGTTAAACCTGCAATTACTCAAAAACTATACAAGATAAAATAAAATGGAAAGAAGATTCTTGTTCAACTCGCTGAGTTGTACGAGAAACATGTTTCAAAACTTAAAAAAAATTGTCCATCAAAAGTTGACGCATACATATTTTGGACTATTTGGAGCTGAATAACTCAAAAACTTACAAAGGGATTTCAAATATGAAATCGGATTTGGATGTTCCATACAATTCCACATCTAATGTTTATTTCATTTTGTCAAAATACTCAAAAACAACATTTTTGAAAAGATCGGTAAACAATTATAGCGTCTTTGTCATAAGCTTTTTCTGGTTTTTGATTTCAGATTCGAATTCAGCATCTCATTGCGCTTCTTATGAGCTATAGCACAATGCTGTCATTCAATTGGAATTTTTCCAGTTTTTCCGCCAAAAGGTTTTTAGCCATTAAGTCGCTTGAAACTCCATGTACAACAAAATGACAAGAGGTTCAAAATGTGTGAAATCCAAACTTCTACCATATTTGTATCAATCGAAATCAAAAAAGTAAAATCCAAAACACATATGCTCAAAAAACTTTTGATTTTTTTGTTATGCCAAAAACAGAAAATATAAATATAGATTAAAGGGTCTCCATACTTGAAAAATGATGCCCCGTTCTTGCTGAATCCAAAAATGTCTTTTGTTTTAAGATTGGTCTAATATTGAGCACGTTATGAGCATATACACTGAGCCATGTTTAAGAAATGACGTGTTTAAATTCCTTAAAATGGTAACCGCTATTACTAAAAAACCATTAGAGCTAGAAGAAAATAGAAAAAAGATTCTTGTTCAGCTCGCTGAGTTGTACGAGAAACATGTTTCAAAACTTTAAAAAAAAAATGTCCATCAAAAGTTTGACGCATATATATTTTGGACTATTTGGAGCTGAATAACTCAAAAACTTACAAAGGGATTTCAAATATGAAACCAGATTTGGATGTTCCATGCAATTCCACATCTGATGTATATTTCATTTTGTCAAAATACTCAAAACCAATTTTTTTTGAAAAGATCGGTAAACAATTATAGCGTCTTTGTCATAAGCTTTTTCTGGTTTTTTATTTCAGATTCGAATTGAGCATCTCATTGCGCTTCTTATGAGCTATAGCACAATGCTGTCATTCAATTGGAATTTTTCCAGTTTTTTCCCGCCAAAACGTTTTTAGCCATTAAGTCGCTTGAAACTCCATGTACGACAAAATGTCAAGAGGTTCAAAATGTGTGAAATCCAAACTCCTACCCTATTTTTATCAATCGAAATCAAAAAATAAAATCCAAAAAACATATACTCAAAAAACTTTCGATTTTTTGAAAATGCCAAAAACGGAAAATATAGCTAATTCTAAGGTATACTAAACAAAAAAATCCTTACTTAACGTTTTCCGTCTTTGATATTTGGGACTTTGAAAATTTTGTGAACGCGTCAATTTGAATATGTGATCCCTCATATCTCAAAAACTTCTTTACCGATTTTTGATTTCTCTGTTTCTAAAAATTCGCCGTCTTACGTTCTTTCTTTGCTTCAAGTACAGTTTTGCAAAAAATGCCATACCAAAAGACTTAAAAATAAAAAACCATCACTTTTTTGCTATTTTACAATTTTAAAATTAAAAAAAAAATAATAATAACATTTCCGACCTGCCAAAAGATGCAGTTTTTCACGCTGCATCTTTTGACTATCTCGTATTTTTAAAATCTTAAGGAAGAAAAAAAGTAGGTAAGTTACAAAAATATTAAAAACGACTTTGGCGCCCCCTATGTATTTTTTGAAAAAAATGATAGCTGTTCGGATGTAGAATATCAGGGGGGGAGTCCGATTTTTTAAACGGATTGAAAATCAGATAAGTAGTTTTAAAGTTATTCCATTGTGTAGGTTTACATGGGAAGCTATGACTTTAGTTGATTGTACATAGCTATCAGTGATCTGATACCCTGTCATCATATTTTGGCCTCATTTGGCGATTTTTCGAAAATATGGAAATCGAGTAGGTTAAAAACCAAGGCGGTAGGTAAGAGCAGGATAAAGAGATAGAAATCGACACGAAATTTCATCCGGGTAGGAAAAAAAACATAGGTTTTATATCCATTTGTCGAAAGTGGCATTTTCGACGAAAAACTATTTCTTAAAACGACGGTAGCATAAAATTTTAGGTGAGTAGCATAAAAAGTGAAACCAATTTTAGATAGAGGAATGTCAGGGGTACGTGTACAAAAATCAGCAACCCCCTCAAAAATGTTTGGACCCCTAAAAAATGATAAGCCATATCGGCTTTATACCAAGACTATATGGTCCCGAAACAAGACGATGTGGCTCCTTTTGGTTAGGTTAGGTTAGGTTAGGTTAGGTTAGGTTAGGTTAGGTTAGGTTAGGTTAGGTTAGGTAGTTAGGTTAGGTTAGGTTAGGTTAGGTTAGGTTAGGTTAGGTTAGGTTAGGTTAGGTTAGGTTAGGTTAGGTTAGGTTTAGGTTAGGTTAGGTTAGGTTAGTTAGGTTAGGTTAGGTTAGGGTTAGGGTTAGGTTAGTTAGGTTAGGTTAGGTTAGGTTAGGTTAGGTTAGGTTAGGTTAGGTTAGGTTAGGTTAGGTTAGGTTAGGTTAGGTTAGGTTAGGTTAGGTTAGGTTAGGTTAGGTTAGGTTAGGTTAGGTTAGGTTAGGTTAGGTTAGGTTAGGTTAGGTTAGGTTAGTTAGGTTAGGTTAGGTTAGGTTAGGTTAGGTTAGGTTAGGTTAGGTTAGGTTAGGTTAGGTTAGGTTAGGTTAGGTTAGGTTAGGTTAGGTTAGGTTAGGTTAGGTTAGTTTAGGTTAGGTTAGTTAGGTTAGGTTAGGTTAGGTTAGTGGTTAGTTAGGTTAGGTTAGGTTAGGTTAGGTTAGGTTAGGTTAGGTTAGGTTAGGTTAGGTTAGGTTAGGTTAGGTTAGGTTAGGTTAGGTTAGGTTAGGTTAGGTTAGGTTAGGTTAGGTTAGGTTAGGTTAGGTAGGTTAGGTTAGGTTAGGTTAGGTTAGGTTAGGTTAGGTTAGGTTAGGTTAGGTTAGGTTAGGTTAGACAAGTGGGCCATATAGTCTTGGTCGTTAGCCCAATGGGCCATATGGGCTTTTTAATCCTCCGCGGCTCGGGCTATATCTCAGGTCACCTTGTGACCTGTGACCTCTTGATTTTTTGCCCGATTAAGAAAGGTTGGATCTATCTTTTGGTACCGTACCGGTACCGGTACCTCGTACCTACTCTGAGATATGAAGCTGCAAAATAGGCTGTTTTGGGCGGTTTTTTGAAAACCATCTTAGCTACATGGGCCATATCGACATGTTCAAAATCGAATCCACTTCGGCTTGTAAAAGTCCATATCGGCCTTTATGGGTCAATAATTCGGTATCGATTATCGATATCAGTATACCGATAGTACCAATCGATAGCGCTCATCATGGCGATCATGAAAATATGTTAAACTTTTGATTGTCCGTCAATTCTAAGCGGTTTTGGCTTTTCGTGCCGAACGCGTCTATGTTCGGCACTATAATGACGTCATCAAACTATTTATGCAATAACTCTGAGAAGGAATTTTTGGGAAACAAAAAACCTATATATTTCGGTGTATTTCTTCATGCTCTACACGATGATCAGAGCTGTTTTTCAAAAAACTTAGTATTTTCCAAAAAAAATGCAAAAAACTTTAAAACAAAAAGTTGTGGATTTTTTTTCCAAAAAAAATCAATGGATTGATAGAGGAGGTTCTCGTGAGTCGAATGATACCCCTAAAATGCATTTATCATGTATAGTTTGGAATTATACCCCAAATTAGTCCTCGTTAGCCTAAGCTTATAATTCTCTCGCTAGGTGGCTTTTTACTGAGCTTTTCACGCTATGGGACCATATCGGCTTTATGGGCAATAACACTTAAAGTAACTGGATTAAATTATGAAATAAATATATTTATATTAACAATTCAATGCTCTACACAGAAAACACATTTGTTTTTTTCAAAAACGTTATTTGACCCCCCTAAATTTTTTTTCAAAGTTTTTCCTTTGTTTTTTTTTATTTTTTTTTCTGGTGATTCATATTCTTTATCCAATTCTGTTTTAAAAACAATATGCCAATATTTTATTTCCAAAAAAAAAAAATCAAATTTTCTTGTACATTTTCAAAAGTTTTTTTGATTTTTGAAATTTTAACATTTGCGTTAGATAGAAGAGGTCGAGATGATTCTAGGGATGCTTTTTTAATTTGACTTTATTGGATTTTAGCCAAAATGCACAATGTTCAGAATCGCCATAAATGGCTTTTTGAGGTTCGGCCAAAGGTGTGACGTCATCGAAAAATCTTTTTTGAGCAATTTAAAAAAAAATTGCCAGGATCAAATTTAAATCCGTTTCTGTGTAATCTGTGCTAAAAAAGAAACAGTTTTTGCCAAAAAAAATATTGCTTTTAAACCTTGCAAAATATGTCATATACTCAAATAAATATTTTTGAAAAAATATAAGAAAATATATTTCGGGGTGTCTCTTCATGCCTTAAAACGATGTGCATATTGATATTTTGACAGACTGATTTTCCTTCCTTTAAAAAACTAAAACAACAAGAAAAACACAATATGATTTTCTTTTTCTTTCTTTTTTAGTGAATTATATAGAAAAGGCTTTTGCAATTCCAAAATGATTTACCAAAATGCTTTCCCCTTAAGTGACACTTACCGGTCCTTGCGCCTGCGGCGCAATCAGCCTACACATATCCCAATACCTCGCGCCTTCGGCGCTCGCTCCGCAGTCCGGGCTGTTGCTGTTGGAGCTGTTGGCGCCATCTTGCCGTCTTGGCTCTGCCAGCGCCTTCGTAATACATTTTGAAAAATGATTAAAAAATACGATAGGGATCGATTTTTGATGTTCTATACGGTGTGCATACTCTTGATTATTTACCAAAATGATTTCCCCTTAAGTGACACTTGCCGGTCCTTGCGCCTGCGGCGCAATCAGCCTACACATATATACCTCGCGCCTTCGCCGCTCGCTCCGCAGTCCGGGGTGTTGCTGTTCGAGTATTGGGATATGTGTAGGCTGATTGCGCCGAAGGCGCAAGGACCGGTAAGTGTCACTTAAGGGGAAATCATTTGGGTAAAAAATCAAGAGTATGCACACCTTATAGAACATAAAAATGCATATGCATTCGCCATGGCGCCATCTTGCGCCATCTTGCCATCTTGGCTCTGCAAGCGCCTTCGGCGCTTGCAGAGCCAAGACGGCAAGGTAACAGTGCTGATAGACAAGGCGTCAGAAACTAACCTAAACTAACCTAACCTAACCTAACCTAACCTAACCCCTTCATTAAGTCCGATCGAGACGGCCTAAGATTCGCTCGTAGCCATTTAGTCCGATCGAGACGGCCTAAGATTCGCTCGTAGCCATTTAGTCCGATCGAGACGGCCTAAGATTCGCTCGTAGCCATTTAGTCCGATCGATACGGCCTAAGATTCGCTCGTAGCCATTAAGTCCGATCGAGACGGCCTAGATTCGCTCGTAGCCATTAAGTCCGATCGAGACGGCCTAAGATTCGCTCGTAGCCATTAAGTCCGATCGAGACGGCCTAAGATTCGCTCGTAGCCATTAAGTCCGATCGAGACGGCCTAAGATTCGCTCGTAGCCATTAAGTCCGATCGAGACGGCCTAAGATTCGCTCGTAGCCATTAAGTCCGATCGAGACGGCCTAAGATTCGCTCGTAGCCATTAAGTCCGATCGAGACGGCCTAAGATTCGCTCGTAGCCATTTAGTCCGATCGGGACGAATAATGAATATTCATCTTCCTTATTACTCCCTCATGTATGCCGAGGACATCAAAGTAACATATTTTGAAAAATGAGAGAGAAATACGTTACTGGTTTGTTTTTGACGTACTATACGGTGGGCATACTGTTTATTTTTACAAAAATGATTTCCCCTTAAAGTACACAACAAAAAAAAATGACTTTTTTAATTTTTATTTCAAGGTTTCTTCCACTATTTGTGAAATCTAAAGCAAGTGCTTTCACTAAATTGCAAAATTGGATTTTTCCAAAAAATATTTGTATTCCTTATACTCCCTCAATGTATGCCGAGATATCAAAGTAATATATTTTTGAAAAATGAGAAAAAAATACTTGAGTGGTTTGTTTTTGACGTACTATACGGTGGGCATACTGGTTATTTTTTTTACAAAAAATGATTTCCCCTTAAAGTACACAAAAAAAAAATATTAAAAATATGACTTTTTAAATTTTTAATTCAAGGTTTCTTCCACTATTTGTGAAATATGAAGCAAGTTCTTTCACTAAATTGCAAAATCCGATTTTTCCAAAAATATTTGTATTCCTTATACTCCCTCATGTATGCCGAGATATCAAAGTAATATATTTTTGAAAAATAAGAGAAAAATACTTTAGTGGCTTGTTTTTGACGTACTATACGGTGGTCATAGTGTTTAATTTTTACAAAAATTATTTCCCCTAAAAAGTACACCAAAAAAAAATATTAAAAATATGACTTTTTAAATTTTTATTTCAAGGTTTCTTCCATTATTTGTGAAATCTAAAGCAAGTGCTTTCACTAAATTGCAAAATCAGATTTTTCCAAAAAATATTTGTATTCCTTATACTCCGACATGTATGCTGAGATATCAAAGTATATATATTTTTGAAAAATAAGAGAAAAATACTTTAGTGGTTTGTTTTTGACGTACTATACGCTGGGCATACTGGTTATTTTTTTACAAATAATGATTTCCCCTTAAAGTACACAAAAAAAAAATATTAAAAATATGACTTTTTAAATTTTGATTTCAAGGTTTCTTCCACTATTTGTGAAATATGAAGCAAGTTCTTTCACTAAATTGCAAAATCCGATTTTTCCCAAAAATATTTGTATTCCTTATACTCCCTCATGTATGCCGAGATATCAAAGTAATATATTTTTGAAAAATAAGAGAAAATACTTTAGTGGTTTGTTTTTGACGTACTATACGGTGGGCATAGTGTTTAATTTTTACAAAAATTATTTCCCCTAAAAAGTACAAAAAAAAAAATATTAAAAATATGACTTTTTAAATTTTTATTTCAAGGTTTTTTCCACTATTTGTGAAATCTAAAGCAAGTGCTTTCACTAAATTGCAAAATTGGATTTTTCCAAAAAATATTTGTATTCCTTATACTCCCTCATGTATGCTGAGATATCAAAGTAATATATTTTTGAAAAATGAGACAAAAATACTTTAGTGGTTTGTTTTTGACGTACTATACGGTGGGCATACTGGTTATTTTTTACAAAAATTATTTCCCCTTAAAGTACCCAAAAATAAAAAATATTAATAATATGACTTTTTAAATTTTTATTTCAAGGTGTCTTCCACTATTTGTGAAATCTGAAGCAAGTGCTTTCACCAAATTGCAAAATCAGAATTTTCCAAAAAATATTTGTATTCCTTATACTCCCTCATGTATGCCGAGATATCAAAGTAATATATTTTTGAAAAATAAGAGAAAAATACGTTAGTGGTTTGCTTTTGACCTACTATACGGTTGGCATAGTGTTTAATTTTTACAAAAATTATTTCCCCTTAAAGTACCCAAAAATAAAAAATATTAAAAATATGACTTTTTAAATTTGTAATTCAAGGTGTCTTCCACTATTTGTGAAATATGAAGCAAGTGCTTTCACTAAATTGCAAAATCAGATTTTTCCAAAAAATATTTGTATTCCTTATACTCCCTCATGTATGCCGAGATATCAAAGTAATGTATTTTTGAAAAATAAGAGAAAAATACTTTAGTGGTTTGTTTTTGACGTACTATACGGTGGGCATAGTGTTTAATTTTTACAAAAATGATTTCCCCTTAAAGTACACAAAAAAAAATAATATTAAAAATATGACTTTTTAAATTTTTATTTCAAGGTTTTTTCCACTATTTGTGAAATCTGAAGCATGTGCTTTCACTAAATTGCCAAATCGGATTTTTCCAAAAAATATTTGTATTCCTTATACTCCCTCATGTATGCTGAGATATCAAAGTAATATATTTTTGAAAAATGATAGAAAAATACGTTAGTGGTTTGTTTTTGACGTACTATACGGTGGGCATACTGTTCAATTTTTACAAAAATGATTTCCCCTTAAAGTACACAAAAAACTTAATATTAAAAATATGACTTTGTAAATTTTTTATTTGCAATATTACTAAAATATGAAGCAAGTGTTTTCCGAAAATTGGCAAATAAATTTAAAAAAAAAATTATTTTTTATTTTTATACTCTGTTGTATATTCAATATCTCTTAGTAATCCATTTTTGAGAAAAAAAACAAAAATACTTGAAGCAGTGCATTAAAGTGTTGTACAATTGAGTTGAATTGAATTATTTTTCCACAATGAATTTAACCCCAAAAGAAAGAGAGAAAAAACTGTTTTCTGATTTGATGTGTTAAATTGTGGTCTAAGCGAAAAAGTTATGCTTACTAAAAGATAGAGCATTCAATTTGCTACAGAATGTTTTTTTCCGATTTGAAATATATTGATTTTGAAATAAAGTAATTGTTGTTTGTGTGAGCAATTGCATTGCAGTGTTGTGCAACTTGTTGTTGTTTACGGTGTTCCCCTATAGATGTCAGTGTTTGCTATTAGGTGTGATTTATCGCTATTATTGGTAATATCTGAGCAGTGCGGAATGCCAGAGACTTGCAGTTTTGTTTGTTATAGAGGGGGCACCTAAATGCAGATAATGTGTGAAGAATGTGATGTAATTGTGTAACGTTGTAACGGTGTAACGTTGTTTAGTGGTACAACTTGCTTGGCTTAACACGACTCGGTATGATAAAGGGGCGAATGCACTGAGGTACGGTTATCATCTGATCTTGTGCTGACCAGCCTTCTCTCCTACTAGCTTGGGGGATATGGGGGCAAGGAGCGACATCGATTTGGACTAGCACCTGGACTCAGGACTCAGGGACTCAGTCTAGTAGGATAGCTGTCTATTCTAGTAGGACTGAGTCTAGTTGGATCTAAGTTCTAGTACATAGCTCTCTGGTAGCTAGTAGAGACTAGATACCAGTAGGCTATCTGGTAGAGGGCCCCCTCCGACTCAGGGACTCAGTCTAGTAGGACTGAGTCTAGTAGGATCTAAGCTAGGCCATTGGGCTTGATTGTTGAATTTGACCCTTAATGACCTTTTTTTAGAATTGTCCTTAATGGTGTTTTGATGCACTATATGGGTGTATGGTCGAATTGTGATAAAGCTACAGCAAAGCAAGTGGCCTCAGAAATGCGCTCCGGTGATTGGTTTAGCCTGTGTGACGTCATACGTGTTTGCGCTACTCTTTGACCGACTTGCCGTGGGGCTAGAATAAAAAGAAGACCAGATTTGGAAAGAGGAGGTCTGGGGCTATCTGGTAAGGTATGTAAAATGTATATATGACGTCATCTGTGATGTGACGTCAGGTGATTTTTTGTCCCACACTTTGACCAATTTGCCGTAAGGCTAGAAGAAAAGGAAGACCAGATTTGGAAAGAAGAGGTCTTGGGCTATCTTTTAAGCTATTTGGAACAGTCCTAGCTGCTTTTTATTAACCCTCTAGGGTGGTGTCAACATCGAGGTAGGTGACTTACCGTCCCTTGCCTTGCCGGAACACGTGCCGGTCCTTGCGCCTTCGGCGCAATCGGAGACGGAGTGGTCTTAAGAGGTCGTAGAAGGCTGGTGACGTGCAGCGGAGAAGTAGGAGGCTGGGCCTTGCCGAACCATGAGCTTGCTGGACCTTGCGTCTTTGCCCTGCTTTGCCTTGCCGGAGCTTGATGGACCGTGCCAAACCTTGCTGTTGATTTTCTACCACCAAAATGCTTTCCCCTTAAGTGACACTTACCGGTCCTTGCGCCTTCGGCGCAATCAGCCTACACATATATACCTCGCGTAGGAACATGTAGGCTGATTGCGCCGAAGGCGCAAGGACCGGTAAGTGTCACTTAAGGGGAAATCATTTTGGTGGTAAAAAATCAACAGTATGCACACCGTATAGAACATCAAAATGCAATATCAAATGCAAATGCATCATACTGTTGATTTTCTACCACCAAGATGATTTCCCCTTAAGTGACACTTACCGGTCCTTGCGCCTGCGGCGCAATCAGCCTACACATATTCCAATACTCGAACAGCAACAGCTGTTCTGCGGAGCTCTGCGGAGCGAGCGGCGAAGGCGCGAGGTATATATGTGTAGGCTGATTGCGCCGAAGGCGCAAGGACCGGTAAGTGTCACTTAAGGGGAAATCATTTTGGTGGTAGAAAATCAAGAGTATGCACACCGTATAGAACATCAAAATGCATATGCATTTGCAATAATAATGCATCATACTGTTGATTTTCTACCACCAAAATGATTTCCCCTTAAGTGACACTTACCGGTCCTTGCGCCTGCGGCGCAATCAGCCTACACATATTCCAATACTCGAACAGCAACAGCCCGGATTGCGGAGCGAGCGGCGAAGGCGCGAGGTATATATGTGTAGGCTGATTGCGCCGAAGGCGCAAGGACCGGTAAGTGTCACTTAAGGGGAAAGCATTTTGGTGGTAAAAAATCAAGAGTATGCACACCGTATAGAACATCAAAAATCGATCCCTATCGTGCTTTTTAATCCTTGCAGGACTTTGCCTTGCAGGACTTTGCCTGGGCTAGCTGGATCCAGGAGTCAACCCTGTCGCCAAAAACCTGGCGGAAGAGGAGGATAACACCCTTTTAGGGTCAGGTGACTTACCGTCCCTTGCCTTGCCGGGACACGTGCCGGTCTTTGCGCCTTCGGCGCAAGCAGAGACGACACTAGACGCTAGAAGAAAGAAAAGACCAGATTTTTAATTTCATTTACACTTTTTAATTTCATTTTTTTTTTAAATTTCATTTACATTTTTAATTTCAAGTATTGTGTGCCTGAAATTAAAAATGTAAAATAAAAAAAAAAAAAAAAATCTTCATTAGACTCTATATATGTATGCCAATAACTCCAACTTGCCGTAGGGCTAGAACACAAATGAGGCCAGATCTGGAAAGAAGAGTACAAGGGCTTTCATTTTGGTTAGGATAGGATCGGATCGGATAAAAAAGAAGCATAGACTGCACCGTGATGCACCTATGTACTGCGGTACATGCGATTTTTTGCCCCACTCTTTGACCAACTTGCCGTAGGGCTAGAAGGAAAGGAAGACCAGATTTGGAAAGAGGAGGTCTGGGGCTATCTTCTAAGCTATTTGGAACATTCCTAGCTCCTTTTTATTAACCCTCTAGGGTCGTGGCAAAAAACGGTAAACGCCATACCCAAACTTTTAATATAATTTTTGTTTTAAAGTTTTGATAAATGTTTCCTGTACAACTCAGCAAGCCTAACAAGAATCTTGTTTCCAATTTTTTTGTAGTCTTGTTGGTCATGTGTTTTTTGGGCCACTCTTTGAGGAGGATAGGTTAGGCTAAGATTCGCTCGTAGCCATATAGTCCGATCGGGGCGGCCTAAGATTCGCTCGTAGCCTTGGCGTGCTATGGAGTAATAGAGGACCATATGGCCCAGCCTGGGCTTGGGCCAGGAGCATCCCGGAGCCTGCTGAACCGTGCCGAACCTTGTCGAACGACGTTCACGTCACCGGCTTCGTTAGTGATCTCGTATACATTTCCATCCACTTTCCATCAAAATACGGCTTACATAGGAACGGTGTGTTTTATTTGCGCCATAACAAAACAAACAAATGCACAGGAACAGTAAGCAAGCAGCGTAGGTCGGATACGGTGCCTGGGCTAAGCAAACAACGGCGGTGCGTCTCGGCCGGGGTGGACCCGATTTACGGCTGCAGCCATGATTCTCGTCAGAGCAGAGTGTGGTTCCTGCCATACCAGCGAGCAACTCGCTGAACCCGCCGCGAATGGGGCCATCCAGGGCCGTGAGCTGGGTGGCGATGGCTTCGATGGAGGAGGGCGACGTGCTCGCCAGCAGATCGATCTGTAGGAGAGAGACGGGAAGTAAATACTAATAATATTTCTTAAACTGTAAACCGCAATTACTCGGTTTACAGTTAAGCACGCTATGAGCATTAAGCATTAAGCACGCTATGAGCACATACACTGAGTCATGTTTAAGGAATGACTGATTACATTTCTTAAACTGTAAACCGCAATTACTCAAAAAGTATTAAAGATAAAATAAAATTAAAAAAAGATTCCTGTTCAGCTCGCCGATAGCTACAATATTCAAGTGTCAAAAGTCCAAAAACTTGTCAATCCAACTCTAAAAGACACCTTCCTTCCAAAGTACTACATCTGCTTGCCCTCCACCCCTCCCCTTTAGCCGGTGGACAGGCAGGCTTTGTATGACCAGCGTCGCCGCCGTCGGATGTCCTTAACGACAGATTTATGACATGACAGGGGACGCAGGGCGTCGACGCCGTTCATGTGCACAACATAACTCAACAAGTTATGAACGGATTTCAAATTTGAAAGCAGATTTGGATTCAGCATCCAATCTTACGTCGGAACCATATGTTGTTGTTTTTAAATCACTCAAAAACAAAAAATCGGAACGTGAAAAAAAGATCGTTTTTTAATTAATAACTTTTTTGTCTTCTGTTTTTTGTTGTTTTTTACCACCAAAATGCTTTCCCCTTAAGTGACACTTACCGGTCCTTGCGCCTTCGGCGCAATCAGCCTACACATATATACCTCGCGTAGGAACATGTAGGCTGATTGCGCCGAAGGCGCAAGGACCGGTAAGTGTCACTTAAGGGGAAATCATTTTGGTGGTTAAAAAATCAACAGTATGCACACCGTATAGAACATCAAAATGCATATGCATTTGCATATGCATTGTCCTCAGTGCGCGACACAGCATGACTGGAGTGGCCAAGATACCGTCGGGCCGGCCGGCAGGGGTGTCGAGCGTCGCCGTCGACGCCAAGGTCGCTGCCGTCGTTACCGGCAGCAGCCGATAGACCACGTGGCCGACATTCTGAAGTTAAACCTGCAATTACTCAAAAACTATACAAGATAAAATAAAATGGAAAGAAGATTCTTGTTCAACTCGCTGAGTTGTACGAGAAACATGTTTCAAAACTTAAAAAAAATTGTCCATCAAAAGTTTGACGCATACATATTTTGGACTATTTGGAGCTGAATAACTCAAAAACTTACAAAGGGATTTCAAATATGAAATCGGATTTGGATGTTCCATACAATTCCACATCTAATGTTTATTTCATTTTGTCAAAATACTCAAAAACAACATTTTTGAAAAGATCGGTAAACAATTATAGCGTCTTTGTCATAAGCTTTTTCTGGTTTTTGATTTCAGATTCGAATTCAGCATCTCATTGCGCTTCTTATGAGCTATAGCACAATGCTGTCATTCAATTGGAATTTTTCCAGTTTTTTCCCGCCAAAAGGTTTTTAGCCATTAAGTCGCTTGAAACTCCATGTACAACAAAATGACAAGAGGTTCAAAATGTGTGAAATCCAAACTTCTACCATATTTGTATCAATCGAAATCAAAAAAGTAAAATCCAAAACACATATGCTCAAAAAACTTTTGATTTTTTTGTTATGCCAAAAACAGAAAATATAAATATAGATTAAAGGGTCTCCATACTTGAAAAATGATGCCCCGTTCTTGCTGAATCCAAAAATGTCTTTTGTTTTAAGATTGGTCTAATATTGAGCACGTTATGAGCATATACACTGAGCCATGTTTAAGAAATGACGTGTTAAATTCCTTAAAATGGTAACCGCTATTACTAAAAAACCATTAGAGCTAGAAGAAAATAGAAAAAAGATTCTTGTTCAGCTCGCTGAGTTGTACGAGAAACATGTTTCAAAACTTTAAAAAAAAATGTCCATCAAAAGTTTGACGCATATATATTTTGGACTATTTGGAGCTGAATAACTCAAAAACTTACAAAGGGATTTCAAATATGAAACCAGATTTGGATGTTCCATGCAATTCCACATCTGATGTATATTTCATTTTGTCAAAATACTCAAAACCAATT
This sequence comes from Chirona hameri, assembly GCA_036785665.1. Classification (NCBI taxonomy): domain Eukaryota; kingdom Metazoa; phylum Arthropoda; class Thecostraca; order Balanomorpha; family Balanidae; genus Chirona; species Chirona hameri. Next base: position 24,366 of record JAXIVJ010015865.1, read on the forward strand.
TTTTTTGAAAAGATCGGTAAACAATTATAGCGTCTTTGTCATAAGCTTTTTCTGGTTTTTTATTTCAGATTCGAATTGAGCATCTCATTGCGCTTCTTATGAGCTATAGCACAATGCTGTCATTCAATTGGAATTTTTCCAGTTTTTTCCCGCCAAAACGTTTTTAGCCATTAAGTCGCTTGAAACTCCATGTACGACAAAATGTCAAGAGGTTCAAAATGTGTGAAATCCAAACTCCTACCCTATTTTTATCAATCGAAATCAAAAAAATAAAATCCAAAAAACATATACTCAAAAACTTTCGATTTTTTGAAAATGCCAAAAACGGAAAATATAGCTAATTCTAAGGTATACTAAACAAAAAAATCCTTACTTAACGTTTTCCGTCTTTGATATTTGGGACTTTGAAAATTTTGTGAACGCGTCAATTTGAATATGTGATCCCTCATATCTCAAAAACTTCTTTACCGATTTTTGATTTCTCTGTTTCTAAAAATTCGCCGTCTTACGTTCTTTCTTTGCTTCAAGTACAGTTTTGCAAAAAATGCCATACCAAAAGACTTAAAAATAAAAAACCATCACTTTTTTGCTATTTTACAATTTTAAAATTAAAAAAAAATAATAATAACATTTCCGACCTGCCAAAAGATGCAGTTTTTCACGCTGCATCTTTTGACTATCTCGTATTTTTAAAATCTTAAGGAAGAAAAAAAGTAGGTAAGTTACAAAAATATTAAAAAACGACTTTGGCGCCCCCTATGTATTTTTTGAAAAAAATGATAGCTGTTCGGATGTAGAATATCAGGGGGAGTCCGATTTTTTAAACGGATTGAAAATTAAGTAGTTTTAAAGTTATTCCATTGTGTAGGTTTACATGGGAAGCTATGACTTTAGTTGATTGTACATAGCTATCAGTGATCTGATACCCTGTCATCATATTTTGGCCTCATTTGGCGATTTTTCGAAAATATGGAAATCGAGTAGGTTAAAAACCAAGGCGGTAGGTAAGAGCAGGATAAAGAGATAGAAATCGACACGAAATTTCATCCGGGTAGGAAAAAAAACATAGGTTTTATATCCATTTGTCGAAAGTGGCATTTTCGACGAAAAACTATTTCTTAAAACGACGGTAGCATAAAATTTTAGGTGAGTAGCATAAAAAGTGAAACCAATTTTAGATAGAGGAATGTCAGGGGTACGTGTACAAAAATCAGCAACCCCTCAAAATGTTTGACCCCTAAAAAATGATAAGCCATATCGGCTTTATACCAAGACTATATGGTCCCGAAACAAGACGATGTGGCTCCTTTGGTTAGGTTAGGTTAGGTTAGGTTAGGTTAGGTTAGGTTAGGTTAGGTTAGGTTAGGTTAGGTTAGGTTAGGTTAGTTAGGTTAGGTTAGGTTAGGTTAGGTTAGGTTAGGTTAGGTTAGGTTAGGTTAGGTTAGGTTAGGTTAGGTTAGGTTAGGTTAGGTAGGTTAGGTTAGGTTAGGTTTAGGTTAGGTTAGGTTAGGTTAGGTTAGGTTAGGTTAGGTTAGGTTAGGTTAGTTAGGTTAGGTTAGGTTAGGTTAGGTTAGGTTAGGTTAGGTTAGGTTAGGTTAGGTTAGGTTAGGTTAGGTTAGGTTAGGTTAGGTTAGGTTAGGTTAGGTTAGGTTTAGGTTAGGTTAGGGTTAGGTTAGGTTAGGTTAGGTTAGGTTAGGTTAGGTTAGGTTAGGTTAGGTTAGGTTAGGTTAGGTTAGGTTAGGTAGGTTAGGTTAGGTTAGGTTAGGTTAGGTTAGGTTAGGTTAGGTTAGGTTAGGTTAGGTTAGGTTAGGTTAGGTTAGGTTAGGTTAGGTTAGGTTAGGTTAGGTTAGGTTAGGTTAGGTTAGGTTAGGTTAGGTTAGGTTAGGTTAGGTTAGGTTAGGTTAGGTTAGGTTAGGTTAGGTTAGGTTAGGTTAGGTTAGGTTAGGTTAGTTAGGTTAGGTTAGGTTAGGTTAGGGTTAGGTTAGGTTAGGGTTAGACAAGTGGGCCATATAGTCTTGGTCGTTAGCCCAATGGGCCATATGGGCTTTTTAATCCTCCGCGGCTCGGCTATATCTCAGGTCACCTTGTGACCTGTGACCTCTTGATTTTTTGCCCGATTAAGAAAGGTTGGATCTATCTTTTGGTACCGTACCGGTACCGGTACCTCGTACCTACTCTGAGATATGAAGCTGCAAAATAGGCTGTTTTGGGCGGTTTTTTGAAACCATCTTAGCTACATGGGCCATATCGACATGTTCAAAATCGAATCCACTTCGGCTTGGTAAAAGTCCATATCGGCTTTATGGTCAATAATTCGGTATCGATATCGATATCAGTATACCGATAGTACCAATCGATAGCGCTCATCATGGCGATCATGAAAATATGTAAACTTTTGATTGTCCGTCAATTCTAAGCGGTTTTGGCTTTTCGTGCCGAACGCGTCTATGTTCGGCACTATAATGACGTCATCAAACTATTTATGCCAATAACTCTGAGAAGGAATTTTTGGGAAACAAAAAAACCTATATATTTCGGTGTATTTCTTCATGCTCTACACGATGATCAGAGCTGTTTTTCAAAAAACTTAGTATTTTCCAAAAAAAATGCAAAAAACTTTAAAACAAAAAGTTGTGGATTTTTTCCAAAAAAAAATCAATGGATTGATAGAGGAGGTTCTCGTGAGTCGAATGATACCCCTAAAATGCATTTATCATGTATAGTTTGGAAATTATACCCAAATTAGTCCTCGTTAGCCTAAGCTTATAATTCTCTCGCTAGGTGGCTTTTTACTGAGCTTTTCACGCTATGGGACCATATCGGCTTTATGGGCAATAACACTTAAAGTAACTGGATTAAAATTATGAAATAAATATATTATATTAACAATTCAATGCTCTACACAGAAAACACATTTGTTTTTTTCAAAAACGTTATTTGACCCCTAAAATTTTTTTTCAAAGTTTTTCCTTTGTTTTTTTTTATTTTTTTTTCTGGTGATTCATATTCTTTATCCAATTCTGTTTTAAAAACAATATGCCAATATTTTATTTCCAAAAAAAAAAATCAAATTTTCTTGTACATTTTCAAAGTTTTTTTTGATTTTTGAAATTTTAACATTTGCGTTAGATAGAAGAGGTCGAGATGATTCTAGGGATGCTTTTTTTAATTTGACTTTATTGGATTTTAGCAAAATGCACAATGTTCAGAATCGCCATAAATGGCTTTTTGAGGTTCGGCAAAGGTTGTGACGTCATCGAAAAATCTTTTTGAGCAATTTAAAAAAAAATTGCCAGGATCAAATTTAAATCCGTTTCTGTGTAATCTGTGCTAAAAAAGAAACAGTTTTGCCAAAAAATATTGCTTTTAAACCTTGCAAAATATGTCATATACTCAAATAAATATTTTTTGAAAAAATATAAGAAAATATATTTCGGGGTGTCTCTTCATGCCTTAAACGATGTGCATATTGATATTTTTGACAGACTGATTTTCCTTCCTTTAAAAACTAAAACAACAAGAAAAACACAATATGATTTTCTTTTTCTTTCTTTTTTAGTGAATTATATAGAAAAGGCTTTTGCAATTCCAAAATGATTTACCAAAATGCTTCCCCTTAAGTGACACTTACCGGTCCTTGCGCCTGCGGCGCAATCAGCTACACATATCCCAATACCTCGCGCCTTCGGCGCTCGCTCCGCAGTCCGGGCTGTTGCTGTTGGAGCTGTTGGCGCCATCTTGCCGTCTTGGCTCTGCCAGCGCCTTCGTAATACATTTTTGAAAAATGATTAAAAAATACGATAGGATCGATTTTGATGTTCTATACGGTGTGCATACTCTTGATTATTTACCAAAATGATTTCCCCTTAAGTGACACTTGCCGGTCCTTGCGCCTGCGGCGCAATCAGCCTACACATATATACCTCGCGCCTTCGCCGCTCGCTCCGCAGTCGGGGTGTTGCTGTTCGAGTATTGGGATATGTGTAGGCTGATTGCGCCGAAGGCGCAAGGACCGGTAAGTGTCACTTAAGGGGAAATCATTTGGGTAAAAAATCAAGAGTATGCACACCTTATAGAACATAAAAATGCATATGCATTCGCCATGGCGCCATCTTGCGCCATCTTGCCATCTTGGCTCTGCAAGCGCCTTCGGCGCTTGCAGAGCCAAGACGGCAAGGTAACAGTGCTGATAGACAAGGCGTCAGAACTAACCTAAACTAACCTAACCTAACCTAACCTAACCTAACCCCTTCATTAAGTCCGATCGAGACGGCCTAAGATTCGCTCGTAGCCATTTAGTCCGATCGAGACGGCCTAAGATTCGCTCGTAGCCATTTAGTCCGATCGAGACGGCCTAAGATTCGCTCGTAGCCATTTAGTCCGATCGATACGGCCTAAGATTCGCTCGTAGCCATTAAGTCCGATCGAGACGGCCTAAGATTCGCTCGTAGCCATTAAGTCCGATCGAGACGGCCTAAGATTCGCTCGTAGCCATTAAGTCCGATCGAGACGGCCTAAGATTCGCTCGTAGCCATTAAGTCCGATCGAGACGGCCTAAGATTCGCTCGTAGCCAATTAAGTCCGATCGAGGACGGCCTAAGATTCGCTCGTAGCCATTAAGTCCGATCGAGACGGCCTAAGATTCGCTCGTAGCCATTAAGTCCGATCGAGACGGCCTAAGGATTCGCTCGTAGCCATTTAGTCCGATCGGGACGAATAATGAATATTCATCTTCCTTATACTCCCTCATGTATGCCGAGACATCAAAGTAACATATTTTTGAAAAATGAGAGAGAAATACGTTACTGGTTTGTTTTGACGTACTATACGGTGGGCATACTGTTTATTTTTTACAAAAATGATTTCCCCTTAAAGTACACAACAAAAAAAAAATGACTTTTTTTAATTTTTATTTCAAGGTTTCTTCCACTATTTGTGAAATCTAAAGCAAGTGCTTTCACTAAATTGCAAAATTGGATTTTTCCAAAAAATATTTGTATTCCTTATACTCCCTCATGTATGCCGAGATATCAAAGTAATATATTTTTGAAAATGAGGAAAAAATACTTGAGTGGTTTGTTTTTGACGTACTATACGGTGGGCATACTGGTTATTTTTTTTACAAAAAATGATTTCCCCTTAAAGTACACAAAAAAAAAATATTAAAAATATGACTTTTTAAATTTTTAATTCAAGGTTTCCTTCACTATTTGTGAAATATGAAGCAAGTTCTTTCACTAAATTGCAAAATCCGATTTTTCCCCAAAAATATTTGTATTCCTTATACTCCCTCATGTATGCCGAGATATCAAAGTAATATATTTTTGAAAAAATAAGAGAAAAATACTTTAGTGGCTTGTTTTTGACGTACTATACGGTGGTCATAGTGTTTAATTTTTACAAAAATTATTTCCCCTAAAAAAGTACACCAAAAAAAAAATATTAAAAATATGACTTTTTAAATTTTTATTTCAAGGTTTCTTCCATTATTTGTGAAATCTAAAGCAAGTGCTTTCACTAAATTGCAAAATCAGATTTTTCCAAAAATATTTGTATTCCTTATACTTCCGACATGTTATGCTGAGATATCAAGTAATATATTTTTTGAAAAATAAGAGAAAAATACTTTAGTGGTTTGTTTTGACGTACTATACGCTGGGCATACTGGTTATTTTTTTACAAATAATGATTTCCCCTTAAAGTACACAAAAAAAAAATATTAAAAATATGACTTTTAAATTTTGATTTCAAGGTTTCTTCCACTATTTGTGAATATGAAGCAAGTTCTTTCACTAAATTGCAAAATCCGATTTTCCCAAAAATATTTGTATTCCTTATACTCCCTCATGTATGCCGAGATATCAAAGTAATATATTTTTGAAAAATAAGAGAAAATACTTTAGTGTTTGTTTTTGACGTACTATACGGTGGGCATAGTGTTTAATTTTACAAAAATTATTTCCCCTAAAAAGTACAAAAAAAAAATATAAAAATATGACTTTTTAAATTTTATTTCAAGGTTTTTTCC
>JAXIVJ010015866.1:0-30392 GCA_036785665.1 Chirona hameri
GCCATCATGCTTTTCGACGGTTTGTTTACATTGAACCAGACTGGTTGTATGCGATGCGATCTCATTGTATGCGATGTTCGGGCTGGCACTAAGAGCTGGAGCTTTTCGCAGCAGTTGGCCGCCAGGGACCGCTAGTGAGCTATGGTGTTAGCCCTGGCTCACTAGTGGTCCCTGGCGGCCAACTGCTGCGAAAGCTCAAGCTTTTATTGCGAGCTATCTTGTTCGTATCCTCGGTAGTTGTGTCATCGTGGTATTTGTTAGATAATGGGTATCGTCATTCCAGTAACTTGACAATATTGGCTAATGCTTTGACAAATCTTAAAACAAACACAATAACGGTCATTTGTGGAAATGCCGCACCAGTGCTTCGTCCGTGGTTGCAGATACAAAAAGCGTGCCCTGGCCTCCGATGAACAACGCCCGACACACGCCTACCACAATTGGGTGCAGCGGTAGGATCAACTTCAAATTTGTTATCGTAGTATACCTTACTATTGCTTAGAAATGAAACCCAACAGCTTAATAATAGGGCTGTCGCTGCTGCGTTTTCCAAAGGTCTTAAGCCAAATATACGTCAACTTGTTGTCCCATCCAACCCCTCTGAATTTGAGGCAGCCATTGCGCTTGCCAGAACCTATAAACTCAACGAGTTGCTGATGCCGTAAGAAAATTATTTGCAACCTCTCGCTACGGCTTCGGCATCAACTGTTTTGAATTTGCCTGATTCTGCGATGTTGGACATGCAAAAACGTGTCGCTAGCCTAGAACTTTCGGCAGCACAAACTTCTCCGACTCGCGATCGCGGTAGAGGCCGTCCGCCTTACCGCCAACATTTCCAAACCAGTCTCGGTTCCATCAGAACCGTAGCTGGACGGGCCCACCATCTCAGCCATATGGCCCCGTCACAATTCCCCCCCCCCCCCCCCAGTTCTCTCATTTTGACAACCGGCAAACATTCTACTCAGTCAACTCTCGCTATTCGTCCTGTCATTGCCGCTGTGACGCAAACAGCCGTTATCGGTCTTCATCACGTCATGATTATGACAGATATCGAAATTATTATAGATCACCAAATCTTCAGAGCCGCCCATTCCGTAGGTCCTCGCAGTATCCAAACAGATATAAATCCAGAGGCCGGCACTTTTCACGATCTCCCTCCGCTTCCCCATCTCGTTCCCGTTACCAGAGCCCAAACGGATACCGCTCACGTCGCTAAGTGGGGATGCGAAGCACGTGAGCGTTGCCTCAGATGACAGAAAACTTTCAGCACATCCTCCTATTTTGTGAGACGTGTCAATTTTTGGTAAATCTAGTTCAGCTCTTTACGAAACTGGAAAGCAGCATTTGTTTAGTCTCTAACGAATTCTTTCGGCTGTGCGGTGACAAATTATCAGACGAACCGTCTAATACGTCCATTCTTGACATCACTGGTACTCCAATCAATAGCATAAGTGAAACCATTTTACCTAGCAATATCCCTTGGTCAAACGATAGAGCACAAATTCTTTGTTACATCCAAAAAGATTGTCATTTGGTTGCGATATCATCTTAGGCATTGATTTTATAATCGGCCATCAGTCGTGATGTATAATCCTTAAAGGGAAATAATGACCTTTTCCCACTAAAATGGAGTTAGCACTTGAAATCGCCAGACGAGATCAAAATATATTGTAAATTCATCACATTTTGCATGAAAACTTCCTACCGAAAGATATTTCAAGTTAAAGTTGATAAGCGTTCCACACTTTTAACGACCGGTACTTGCACTATTTCTGACCTTTTGTCAAGTACTTTTGGTCCTCATCAAACTGCGGGCTTTTCCCGTATTGTTTTTTAACGCAATGGAGTGGACAAATATATTGTGCGTTCTGCTTGTTGTGATTATATGCCCGGCGATCTTCTAAAACTAACAGCGATGGGAAAAAGTGGCAATAAAATCGAAGCTCATCGATGCACATCAACGCGGCATAGTGAGTGTGTGCGACCCTCAATTTTGAAAATAGATTCATTTGTTTTCAACATTAGGAGTTGTGTATAGTTTGTCTGTGGCTGTATATAACACTATGCTTTATTTTTAGCATGAAAAATACTAATTTTTCCCAAAAAAACTAACGAACAATAACACAAAACTGGCAATTAATCAGAAGCTCATCGATGCACATCGACGGCGACCTATTTAGCGTCCGGCGATTTGTTTACAAAGTCATTGTCATGCTTCTCGGCGCACTTAACCATCTCGGCGCACTTGGCGAGTTGTTCCTGATTAGTATACCCAAGTCCCGTAGCAGGCTTTGTTAATGACGTGGACGCGTCACCAGCCGCCGACTTGCCTCAACCAGCCCTGCAATACACCACATCTGCAGGACGTGCGTCCTCCACCGTGACTCTCTGTCTCGTCGGATGCCCGACCGAAGACATCTATCCGCCTGGAATCGCCTGATCGTGGCGTCGCGCCGTCCCTGGGTCGGCCGCCTGGTCTCTGGTCACTGCGAGGACACGTGACCTTGACCGGGCTGTCTGTGTTGCTACGCCCGCGGCTCGAACCTCCCAGCGTTTGATTGGTTCTGACGTCATGCCAGATCCTCGGTCGGTCGCCGCGGTCCCAGGTCGCTGCGGCTGATCAACCTATGGCCGCCGGCCGCCACTCTCAGGAATGTGGCGGTGACCGGACGGCCTGGCACCGTTGCGCCCGCGGCGCGGGATTCCCAGCGCCTGGGAACGCCTGATCGTGACGTCACGGCCCACCCTGGATCAGCCCCACTGTACCCTGCATTCGCGGCCGGCCGGGACGGTGCCCGCTGCTGCGGTGCGGGTGTGGGTGACCTTGGCCTGTCTGCCAGTGCCGCGGCGCCTCGGTCAGGTCGGGTTCGGCCCGCTCACCGCGGCCGGCGCTCCTACCTACAGCGTAGGCGCGGCCTCAGACGCCGCAAAAGGAAGCTGGAGTACGACCGCCGGGTGCAGGACATCAAGATATGTGCTATTGAACATTCAGGTCTGTTAAACCAAAAACCGTGGAACTATTTTCGGAAATGGATCGCTTCAACTATGATTTTGTCGCACTTTCCGAAACGTGGTTAAAACCGTGTACGCCAAACCGACTTTTGAACTTTCCTGGCTATACAATTAGGCGCGCTGACCGTCCCTGGCCTCCTAAAGGCTATGGTGGCGTGGGCTATAGTTTATCGTGAGATATATATATGAGTGTAAGCCTATCAAACTTCCGGAGGCTGCGAACGCTACTTCAAAACTTGAGTCACTTTGGAGCCTGTTCAAATGGGATAACAACCGCGTCATTGTAGCCTCGCTTTATAGACCTCCGCGACACACTGCAGCAGCCCTCCAGGCCGACTTTGATGTTTTAGAACAACAGTATCAGCATGTACTCTTAAATTTTCCTGACTGTCCTATCATTATCGCCGGTGATTTAAACTGTGATTTGTTGTCGACCGCGTCTCCTTCCAAGACATGTTTACTTGAATATCTTGACAAGTACTCGCTCAGTCAGGCCATTACTGCTCCGACCTATTCATCTGGCTCTCTGTTGGATGTCATCATCTCAAACCGTGACATTGTTCGCAGTGGTACCCGTTTTTGCCATTTTAGTCCTCATTATTTTACTCGTGCATTGCTGTCTTTACCTCGTCCGCGTTTTAGGCCGCGTGTCATAGAGTGCCGGTCTTTTAAGCGTTTTAACTTACATTGTTTTGAAACTGAGCTGCTCGCCACTGACTGGTCTGACGTGTACTCGTCCCCGACTGTTACCGATGCTTGGGCGGCATTCCTTGCCAACTTTACTCCAACTATGCGGTGTTATGCGCCTATCAAATCCATTACCCTAAGAAATCCCACGGCTCCTCCTATATCCGACGAGACCAAGCTCCTTCTCCTGCGTCGCTCTGTGGCCTTGAGAGTGCATGGTCATGGCTCAGTAGAATATCGTTCCGCTAACCGTCTGGCACGTTCGGCCTTTCGTGCAGAAAAGAAACTGCACATTAGCAAACAAATTAAAGAGCAGGGACGAGCGAGCGTCTGGAAGTGTGCCAAAAACATAGTGGGGAGTAAGAGGCCTAGCGCACAGGTGCTGCCATCTGCTTCCGCCGATACCCTGAACGACTTTTTTGTCGAAGTGGGGCCCAGGGTGGCGGCGGAACTGGCAAGCTACGGCCCGGTTCCCTCACTCCCCACTCGCTTACCGAGAGTGGGGACGTGTGCCTTCTCACCTCACCCCATCAGTCTTAAATCGCTGCATAATATCATGTTCAGTATGCGAAATTCTTCTGCACGCGGCGATGATGGAATTTGCATTCGCGTCTTGAAACTTGCATTTAATACCATTGGCCATGTACTGCTCCATATCATTAACCTTTGCATCACCACCTCCGACATCCCCGTCCTCTGGAAACACTCAATCGTCCACCCGATTTACAAGTCGGGCGATCCCTCTGACCCCTCAAACTTCCGTCCCATTTCTATACTTCCGGTTATTTCCAAAATAGTTGAGCGGGCGGTCCAACGTCAGCTCTACTACTACCTATCCGCTAACCACCTACTCTCACCCACCCAGCACGGGTTTCGCCCGCGGCATTCCACTGAGACGGCTCTCACCTGCATTTCTGATGAAATATTTTTGGCTTTTGACACTGGCAAAATTTCACTTCTTTGTCTCATAGATTTAAGTAAATGTTTTGATGTCATTGACCACGACAAACTTCTCTTCAAGCTCCAGACTCTCGGCATTAATACTACTTGGCTTCAAAACTATTTAAATGGTCATACCCAGAGTGTTAGCTATACCGGCTCAGACGGAAAATTCCAAATTTCTTGCCCTCGAGCTATCAATCAGGGAGTATTCCAAGGTTCGTCCCTCGGCCCTATCCTCTTTTGCGCTTTTGCCAATGACCTGAGTCTCCATGTAGCCGATGCATTCGTAGTGCAGTATGCTGACGACACTCAGGTCTTAGTCTCAGAACCCAAATCTTGCCTGCCAGCGCTTATCGCTCGCATGGAATCTGCTCTATCTTCTCTTGGCGGCTATTTTCACAGCAACGGCCTCAAAGTTAACGTAACCAAGTTCGAGCTTCTCACACTCGGAACCCGACAAAATTTGCGCTCACTTCCGTCCTTTACGGTTAACTTCCGCGGTACTTCCCTGACCCCCACTACTCAAGTAAAAAACCTTGGAGTTATCTTTGATCAGCATCTCTCGTGGGACCCTCATGTGACTGCCGTCTCACGTAAATGCTGCGGCATCCTGACTGGCCTGTCCCACCTCAGACACTACCTTCCACCCGAAACCCTCCCGGAAATCGTCAACGCCCTCGTGATCTCCCACATCCGATACTGTCTGGTTGTTTACGGCAACGGCTCTGCCAAAAATCACCTTCGCATCGAGAAGGTTATTAACTTTGCGGCTCGAGTCATCTCGGGAAAACGTAAATATGACCACGTATCGGGTGTGCGTGATTCACTTCGGTGGCTTGACGCTCCTAGTCTCTCCCACTATCAAACCCTGTGCCTGCTCCAGAAAATCCGTAGTACCGGCCAGCCGGAATCACTCGCAGACCTGTTTACTGCCAATCGTGAACGGCCCGATCGCGGCAGGTGTACTAGGCAGGACGATCAGCTGTTTGTGCCTGGGGCGCGTACTGAGGCCGGGAAAAGGAGATTCGGGTATCGAGCCGCCCACATGATGAACTCACTGCCTCCGGATTTCCCTACGATGTCTGTGGGACGGTTTAGGAGGGCGCTCAAGGTCGAGCTGCTCACATCGATCCATGTTACCTGATCTGACTGTGATGAATGTCGTACGCTGTGCTGTGTGTCATGTGTCATGTCTAGATTAGTTCATTTTAAAAGAGTGAGTTATTTTTATCCGTTTGTTCGCCCTATTTACAACTGACTGAAAACCGTAATAGCCACTGTTTTTGTGGATGGTTTGCTTTTGGTACAATACAATACAATACAATACGTCACTGGTGCCATTCTTGTGTAGCATTGCAAAATATATCTGATTTCGAGTTGAAAGCTAATTAAAGACTTATTCAAATTATTGTTTTTAAGTTTGAATTTTCTTGTTAATCATTATTAAAGGTATTTTATCACTGTATTTCATAGTAGTTGACACTTCAGAAACTTGTGACGTAATAATATTGTATCCAATATGCATTTCCCTCACCTTTTGCTATTGTGGCGCAGTGCCGAGTGCTTTGCGAATACTAGCTTGCCTGGGGTTCAATTCATTCCGCTCTTATTTTATTCGAGTTGGTATAGTTTGCATGTTGTTGTTATTCATGACTTATACTGATAGTCAGTCATGCATCACGGATGCTTCACGGATTGCTTCACGGATCAGAGCGCTGCTCGAACGCACGCTAGTAGCGCTTTCGTTCTCCATGGCAACCAGGCGTGAGCCAATGAAAAGCCAGAACGTATTCCCTTTCTGGCTTTTGATTGGCTGACGCCTGGTTGCCATGGAGAACGAAAGCGCTACTAGCGGGTGTCCGAGCAGCGCTCAGTTTGATCGGAAATGTCACAGAGCCTCCACAAATGCCGCACTCGATGTTAAAAATGGTAGGGAAGGACGAATTTGTCAATGACCTTCATGAAGTACACAAGGTACTTGTTTTGTATTTTTTTCCAAACTTACAACTTTGAATTTGGGAATAATTTTATTTAATTCTTAAATTTAAATAAAATAATTTTAAAAACATAACGGTAGCCTAAGAAATTGTTGCTAACAAAATCAAAAGGTCATTATTTCCCTTTAAGTCGCTCCGTTAGTTTTTTTGCAACCTGTCTTTGCCGCCACAGGATGTCTCAAGGGGATGCGGTCGAAACCGGCGGCCGCAGCTGCACGTAGCACTTTGGCATCTTCGGCTGACTGGAGTTCGGCCATCAGAGTCAAGCGACTGGCTAATCTCAGGCTTGAGAGAGGCCAGGGTACGATTCCGTAACTCCGAGGCGTATCGCTGCTTCACGAGAGCGGGTAAGGCCGGATGTCGGAGGCTCAGCCAGTGAAGCGTGACGTAATTTTCCAGGGAAGGAGACATGTCTTTATCGGTCACGGGTAGCACGCCCTGGTGCGAGATGCCTCCGTCCGACTTTAGTAGGCTATCCTCCGTAGAGGCTGTCAGCCGCTGGAAAAGGTCCTCGGGACGCTCGTCGGACTCACGCCGGATGCTGGCAAAGTCCAGAAGCTGAGCACCGGATGATTGGAATCCGTAGTGGAGGCGCGGATTCACTGCCAGATCGAGACCAATTATATGGAATTTTTAGTGATCAAATTTCGTGCGATCACTGGGCAGAAGTTCGCGATCTGCCCCAGCATGAGATCGAGCCGGGCAGCACGCTGCACAGCTGGCAGTCGGAGTGGCGAGGGCACTGTTTCTGGGTCGTCGGTGAACCCGCGGGTCGAGCAGCTCCCCGTCTTCTTCTGCCAGGTTACGCCGTCTTGAAGGAACTTCGTGAATGCAGGATCCAATGAAAGGGCGTAGGTCAGATTTTGTTTCCAGTTTTCAAACGTAGTGATGGTTTCCGACCTTGTTATTTTGGGAAATTGTTCCCCAAAAAATATTATTTTTGGGGGAACAATTTCCCAAAATCAAACATTTCAAACATATTCAAAAACCGGAAGATATATTGGAGAACCAAGTATGGACGATGCCCCCCAAAAATATCAAAGCAATATCTATATTTTTGACTGACTTATGTCTCCCTAAGTGGTTGCTATTTCCAAACACGCCCGCCAGCTGTATACATTTGGGAAATATGCAACCGGGGCATCCTCCTGACATCTAGCGGCCGGTTGCTAAGCTGTGGTTGTCCGGCTGTGCGCGTGTCATCGCGTCTGACGGTGTGTGGCGGCAGTCCAAGGCCGTATAAGAGCCAGGGCCCCTCTGACATGCACAGGGCTCTTTTGAACGACCAAGGCCTATTATTAAAGTAATCTTGGACCAAGGCGGCAGTCGGCCTGTGCCTCGTCGCTACGAGGCTGTGTAGTTGTGACCGCCGCCTAATATATAATCGCTCTCGCTGTACGTCACTGGCCTTTATCCCGTACTGGCGTGGTGGCAGTCACATGTCCACGTCTCCAACAACGCGACTTAACCTTTTATTGGGTGCAGTGAGTCTTGTTTTAATAAACATTGGAGGCGATTATATAAAGCACATGGCGGCCCGCGCGCCGAAACAATGGCCGCTCACAAGGTCGGAAACCATCACTACGTTTGAAAACTGGAAACAAAATATGACCTACATTCTGTCATTGGATCCTACATTCACGAAGTTCCTTCAAGACGGCGTAACCTGGCAGAAGAAGACGGGGAGCTGCTCGACCTGCGGGTTCACCGACGACCCAGAAACGGTGCCCGCGCCACTCAGACTGCCAGCTTTGCAGCGTGCTGCCCAGCTCGATCTCATGCTGGGGCAGATCGCGAACTTCTGCCCAGTGATCGCACGAAATTTGATCACTAAAAATTCCATATCATTGGTCTCGATCTGGCAGTGAATCCGCGCCTCCACTACGGATTCCAATCATCCGGTGCTCAGCTTCTGGACTTTGCCAGCATCCGGCGTGAGTCCGACGAGCGTCCCGAGGACCTTTTCCAGCGGCTGATGGCCTCTACGGAGGATAGCCTACTAAAGTCGGACGGAGGCATCTCGCACCAGGGCGTGCTGCCCGTGACCGATAAAGACATGTCTCCTTCACTGGAAAATTACGTCACGCTTCACTGGCTGAGCCTCCGACATCCGGCCTTACCCGCTCTCGTGAAGCAGCGATACGCCTCGGAGTTACGGAATCGTACCCTGGCCTCTCTCAAGCCTGAGATTAGCCAGTCGCTTGACTCTGATGGCCGAACTCCAGTCTGCCGAAGATTCCAAAGTGCTACGTGCAGCTGCGGCCGCCGGTTTCGACCGCATCCCCTCCTGGAATGCGACAGCCGCCGCCGCCAGCGGCGCCCGCCCAGCCGTCGTCAGTGGCGGCCGCCCAGCCGCCGCCCTGCCGTCGTCAGCGGTGGCCGCCCAGCCACCGCCAGTGGCGGCCGGCGGCCTCTGCGCCCGGCTCGCTCCTGCGCCCTCTACAAGGCGGCCGGCCGTCCAGGCAACGACCACTTCCTCGGCCGATGCCGGTACCTGCCGGAGGCGGACCGCCGCTTTTTGGCCGGCATCCGGCTAATCACCGGGTGCGATTTAGGGGACGACGACGACGACGACGGAGAGGCGCCTGCTCCCACGGACACGGACGGTAACGTGGGTAACGACGCCGCCCGTCGTGTTCAGACCCACCCCTCTCCATACCTACCTGTGTTTTGTAGAGTGCACCCCATGCGTGTAACTCTAGATACCGGGGCCGAAATCAACCTCATTCGCGCCTCTGCCGCCACGCGCATTGGCGCATCTGTGGAAAAATCAACCCAGTCTGACTATCAAGCGGACGGCCTTTCGCCGCTCACTGTTGTCGGGGAAACATCCCTATCACTGTCTCGCGGGAGTCACGTACTCACCCTTCAGGCGCTGGTGGTTGAGAACCTTGATGTTGATGTCCTGGCCCTTTATGTCCCTGAACGACGTGTCAGTGCGCCCCGCGGAGGGCACGGTGTCTGTCGGTGACGATGTCGTCTTTTGTTCCGACTCCCGACCCACATCGCCCCGGGTCCCTCTGCTCGCTGTGTCCAGTGTTTCGTTCGGTCTCCCTCCAAGACCATGACCCTGTGGCCTGATGACGTCATATAACTTGATGTCCCGGATATGGAGTGTGATTCCACGGTATCTGTTGAGCCCTGGCAGCCATCCTCCCTTGGGGATTCCGAAGTGGGCCCTTGGCCCCGTCCATTCGTGACATCTGTGGTGGGTGGCAAATTGCGTGTACGTAATGACACTCGATCTCCCCTCCGGCTCAATACAAACTCTCAGATTTGTAAGGTGTACTCAGTGTCCACACCGCCACCCCCCGCCGATGCACCGCCCTCCCTCGCCCCGTCGGCGCCAATGCCGAGCACGAGAGCCGATCTGGTCACAATTGACCCCCACGGCCTGCTTTCTGACTCGATGCGTGCCAAGTTCGCCACCGTGGTCGCCGAATATGCGCCTGTTTTTGACCCGGTGTTCCCAGGCTACAATGGAGTTGTAGGCCCCATCCAGGGTGTGGTCAACATCGGTGCCGTGGAACCTCCCCAACGCAAGGGTTGCCTCCCCAGTACAACAGGAAACGTCTGACCGAGCTCCAGACGAAGTTCGACGAACTCGAGTCACTCGGTATTTTTCGGAAACCGGTGGAACTCGGCGTCCATATTGAGCACGTCCACCCGTCGTTCTTGGTGAACAAACCAGGTGGGGGCAGCCGTCTCGTGACCGACTTCACTGCTGTGGGCCGCTACTGCAGGCCACAGCCTTCACTCCTGCCTGACGTGAAGTCAACGTTACGTCCCATCAGTGGCTGGAAGTATCTGCTCGTCTCAGATCTCACGAAGGCCTACTTCCAGGTGGCGCTGTCTCGTGCCAGTCTGAAATACTGTGGCGTGGTCACCCCGTGCAAAGGTGTCCGTGTCTACACCCGGTGTGTCATGGGTCTCCCTGGCTCTGAGTCCGCTGTGGATGAGCTCATGTGCCGGGTGCTCGGCGATCTAATTCAGGACGGTCATGTCGTCAAGATCGCCGATGATCTATTCTGTGGTGGTGCCACACCCGAGGAGGCACTGCTCACGGGGGCCGAGTGGCTCAGTTGGTAGAGCGTTAGACTCAAAATCCAAGGGTTCCGGGTTCGAGTCTGGCTACTGGCGCAAGTCATTCGGTTCCCCGCCCCGGAGGAGGTGGTTCCACCTCCCCCCACCTGCTGCGGCATATAGCTGTAGGCTGGACTACGCGGTGGACGAGAACCCCTCCCCTCCTTCCCCCCCCCCCCCCCAAAGCACTGCTCGCCTGGCGTGGCGTTCTGCAGGCGCTCGACCGGTCAGGCCTGAGTCTGTCGCCCTCCAAGACGGTCATTTGCCCGCGTTCCGTCTCGATCCTGGGCTTGATTTGATCTGAGGGCCGCCTCTCTGATAGTCTGCACCGTATCTCCACTCTGGCCTCCTGTGATCTCCCACGAACCGTCAACAACTTACGGAGCTTCATCGGCGCCTACAAGATGCTCGGTCGTGTCCTCCAGGGTGCCGCAACCCTGCTTTCTCCCCTAGATGCCGCCTGTGCGGGCCGGGAGTCATCCGAAGTCATCTCCTGGTCTGACGAGCTTCACGCCGCATTATACAGAGCTCAGTCCGCCCTTCAGGGACACCGCTCTGTCGCCTCGCCCAGACCCTCGGACCAGCTCTGGATTGTCTCTGATGGCTCCAGCAAGTCACACAGTGGCGGTGCTACCCTGTATGTGACCCGCGATGATCGCACCCTATTGGCGGGCTTCTTCAGCGCTCAGCTTCGTAAACACCAGCTGGGCTGGTTACCGTGCGAGATCGAGGCTCTAGGCATCGCCACTGCTATCAAACATTTCGCTCCCTACATCACTCAGTCTACGTCACCCGTTTGCGTACTGACGGACAGCAAACCCTGTGTGCAGGCATTCGAAAAGCTAGGTCGCGGGGAATTTTCAGCCAGTCCCCGGGTCACCACGTTCCTGGCCACCATCAGACGCTACTGTCTGACGGTCAACCGCCTTGCTGGGTCCGCCAACCTCCCGTCGGATTTTGCCATCAGGAATGCACCAGCCTGCACCAGCCTGCACAGCAGGACCAGCCTGCACCGAATCCTCCTGTCAGGTCTGCTCGTTCGTGTCACGACTGGAGGAGGCCTCGGTCCGACAGGTCACCGTCGATGACGTCATGTCTGGCTCCTGCCGTCTCCCATTCACCGGACGGAACTCATGGCTCCGCTCCCAGCAGGACTGTCAGAGTCTGCGCCGCACTAAAGCTCACCTGTCGCAGGGCACTCGTCTCTCTCACGGTACCTGCAGGTCGCATCCCTCGCCAAAGATGGCCTCCTCGTCGTGCGTCGGGATGATCCGTTCGTCCCAGTCAGAGAGTACATCATCGTTTCTCGCCAGGTAGTGCCAGCACGACGAGGGTGCACTTCATCTCAGGTTTCAGCACCTCTCTCAGCACCAGCTGAAACAGCCGTTTTTGCGGTACTTCTTCGCCCTGGACCTTGACGCACATCTGGCGACTCTGTACAATGGCTGTCATGCCTGTGTTGCTCTCAAGCACCTTCCGCTTCCGCTTATGGAGAGCTCTACCTCTTCACCCGCTGCCGTCGGCGTCTCGTATGTTGCCGATGTACTGCACTACGACCGGCAGCTTATTCTGGTGGTTCGCGAGACCGTGACCTCCCATACTCTCACCTGTTTTGTCAGTGATGAGCGCGCTGCTACCCTCGAGGCGGCCCTGATTTATCTCGTTGTGAGCTTACGTGCTGTCGATGGACCGCCAGTGACTGTGCGTGTTGACCCTGTGTAAGATTATAAATTGCTACCCAGTCCTGAGCCAGCGCATAGAGATGACGGGCGTAAGTTAGCATCAGCGGGAGCGGCCGCGATCCAGGATACGGCTGTGCGTTCACGCATGGTCCATCCTGAAGGCTGACCGACTTTCGCTGATCGCTTTCTCCGACGCCCGGGGTCTGAGAAGCGAAAGGTGCGGACCTGGGAAGTGCGAGGGGTGGCCGTTACGGGTGACACGCCCCACCTGTGATCTGAGTTCAGGACGGTAGGAGAGACGAGGCACTCTGTGTCACGGCTTTGTCGGGTCAACACGTTCTAGAAGTTCCTCTATCTCTAAATTAACGCTGCTGATACCCTGGTATGGCAGAAGTCCCGACTCGCGCTTTGAGTATTTGAATAATAGAGCCTACCGGCGCGGTGCGCCCGGACAAATCTGCAACTCAATGCTGTCCCAACATCCCAACATCAACCGGGTGGTGTGCTTCACAAGTAGGAATATGTGGGAGTAACTGTAATTGTACATGGTATGATGTTTATTATGGGTAAAAGGATTGGAAGTGTAATTGCATTGATGTTGAGAGTGTTGGATGATAATGATTTGGATGATCTAGAGTAAATGATTATGTTGAGAATAACTGCGAATATCCCTCCCTAAAATAAATGTGTCGCTAGAATGAAACATTTAACTGATACGCGCAGGGTGCCGGGCTGATCTATGGTGAACGTTGAACGATTACATCGGGTCGCCAGTTTAATACACCCAGGTGGCAGACGGGGCATGTTAACCTAACCGCTACTACAGTAAGGGAGTGTCTTGTGGCTGGAGGCAGTATACGGCCAGACGGCTACTGGGGGTTCTTTTACATAAAAATGGTGCATCGGCCGGGACAAATTTACTATGTGGAGAGCGGGAGTCTGCGGAGCTAAATATTTTGGTAATTTTGCGATCAGCAGGGCCCGGGTCCCCCCCCCCCCCCCCACCCACCCCCACCCCCTGGTGCGGGAGAGGTTCCGAGGGGTCCTTGGGCAGTATATTTCCGCGCTCGGGTATAGTGCTGTGATATCACCTGTGCCAGTGTCCTTGAGGCCACGAGAGGTTCGGAGCTCAAGGGAACCCCTCCAGATGGAGCAAAATCTTACTCACCCGTGCCAGTGTCCGAAGTGACCTAGAGGGGACCGGCGCTTTTGTGAAGCCAATTCTCCGAAGGTGCGAGGCGCCGTTGGAGAGGCAAATATTTCCGCTCTCATAGTAATGTTCCGGTCTATTTCTCTTGTATTTCGACTCAACCATAATCTTGTGAAAATCGTCTTAAACACCTTCCGTCACGTTCACACTCATGGATCAGGCCTAAATGGTGGGGAGGGGGGACAATTTGCAGCCGCTATAAGTATACTCGTCGCGTCGTCGCAGGCCGTGTCTGGAGAAGGACGGACAGACGGCAATCTGGTGAGTTCCGCGTGCGCGATGTGGTAATCAAAGTGAAGTGAAGTGAGTGTGTGAGCGACGGATCGAAGAGTGGTGAGTGGATGAGTGATCACAAGTGAGAAGAGTGCGAAACCGTGCGCCGAGCCGTCTGGTAGCCGCTATGTAAGAGGTCCATGTTGCTGGTGATTGCTTGGGTACAAGATAATAGGCATCACAATTATTATTGAGATTTAAATTGGATTAATGGTCAATGAATTGGATTGGGTCGCATTGAGGACGTTTGTTTTGAGTTTCGTTTAACCCTATTTGTAACAGGGGGGGGGGGCGGATTCCGCCCCCCCCCCGTCATGTTTTTCGCAGATATCTCTAGAACGGCTGGGAGCAGACCCATGCAATTTTGGGACTTTCCATAGAATTGAATACCGCATTTGGAGTCAAAATTTTGAGTTCTTAACCTGAACAGAGGCGGTTCCAGGGCACAGTTTTGGGTGGGTTCGGAGGCGACATTTGGCGATAATACGGAAATGCGATCTTCACGGTTTTTTCATAACTGCCTCAAGTATGAAGGAGTTACATCGGTTTACGGTGATTGAAACAAGTGCAAATTAGTTGATGTTAATGAAATAATATACTTATAAAAAGGTCTTGCGCCGCCCCAGTTTGGATCCTGGATACGCCTATGATGAAGTAAATCATGCAAAAAGGAACTATCTACGATCAGTAACATATTTATAGTGCTGGGTAGCAACTTGTCTGCGGTTAATATTTTTTTCCAATTTGACCTCCTTTTTCACTAACCTGGTACCGCCTATGGCAAAAAAAAAGAAGATTTATAACTGTTTTGTCTAATGTCACAATCACATACCATTTCATTTATCAAAAAAACAACATCAAAAAATGATTTTATTACGCATTTACTTCACCCCATATTGAGTAACCTGCACACGCCTATGATTTTTGAATTTTCAAACGTCACCGTCATATATCAATTTCCAATTCAATATCTATCGATTCCTATTAGTTGTGTTAAAATCGGCTGATAAACATGACAGCTATGTTGGATAAAAAATACCAATAAAATTTGTAGTTTTTGCCCCCCTGTTGCCCCCCTATCAAAAATGTAGATTTTTTAATTTAGAAATGTAGATCGTGTTGAGGGAAACCAAACACCGTTTCATTTTTTTTTAATCGGACGGGTAGATCACGAGATCTTTGGGGGGGGGGGCGGAATCCGCCCCCCCCCCCCCTGTTACTAATAGGGGTAGCCAGGAGCCTGTTACAAATAGGGTTAAATGTATGGAATGCTGATAATTATTTTGCATCGTTTTACATCTACATTAAAGTGAAGTGTGAACAGGTAATTCCTTTGTCGAACATCTCGAGTTTATCTCCATAATTGCATTTAACTATCAGCCCTGGCCATTTGTAGACGTCTAACAACAAGCGGTCCCCGCTTGCTTTGCTGCGCGGAGAGATGACGCAGTTAGCGTCGGTTGTGCCGTTTCTGATGATCGCCAAAAATTGGGTTGCAATTAAGATAATGCCTGTGGATGTCTGTGTCAAAAGCTAAATTGTTCAAATACCGACCGTGTGAATTGATGAAATAATCGGTGACCTCATACTAAGTAAGTAATGCATAAATTAAGGCCGAAATTGTATCATTATATTTTTGCTTATTGAAACGCCGTCACTGAAGCCGACGGAGCTTTAATAAGCAAAATGTCTCGTAAGATTTCATGAAATGAGTTCTAAGGTTAAGTAATTTATATGGAGTCTGGGTATACAACATGAATGTGTAGGAAATTACACATAACCAAGTTTCGATTCAAATCAGAGAAGACATTCACTAGATCTATGATCCAGCTGTTTCCCTGATGTAGTGTTACGCACCACTGGGGGGACATAGGAAAAAGGGGAGGGGCCGAGAGTCCAGCCTGACAGTTTACTGATTAGTATGAAAGAGATTGATGATTGAGTGAATGTATGGGGAGGGTCTGAGTAAAAGGTATGAATGTGTTAGTTCCAGTGGGAGATGGACCCTGGCGTAGCGTTACACTGGGTATACAAAAGGGGCATGGAACCGCTCACTGAAATCACGGTGGAAATTGGGAGTCGAAAGCCCGTTGTTGGGTCACCTAAGGAGGGGCCTGAGGGAAATTGATTGGTTTCGATTCTTATTGGGAAGGGTATGGACGGCCCCATTGTGATCATTTAATTGGGACTATAGGAAAACCGGTACCGCTCACGCATGGGGAGGAAAACCTTTTAAGTTTCGGTTGCACATTTTTTCATTGTCCAATTTTATATCACAAGTCGATTTATATGCTTAAATACTGTTATATACTGTCATTGTTCATTTCATGTCGGTAAGCTTCAGTTTTACATACATTATAAAGCCAGTACGTTTGTCTAAACAAGTGCAAATGTTTCATCACTTTACATGCGATTGGTTCCGAGTTCTAACTTTAAACGTGAGAAACGTTGTAAAACCATTATGTTTAAATTATTTCGCTGTTTACCTTGCACGCACCACGCACTGTTCGACTGCAAACCTTGAATACGCCAGCCCGTTAATTTATCTATACGCCTGTTTGTCCCGTGCCAATTGGACTCTAAAATTATCGAGATATTAACCTCGGATTACATCCATGTTTCGCGGTTTCTTCGCATTTTACACACGTTTTTCGCTCGGGTTTTATGTATGTTTAAACCAATGGAAAAGCATGCCCCTTCGGGCGCGTGCTGTGACCCGAGACAGAAATCGGAGAAACTTGATTTGGCCGTGGATCGTAACACCTGCGACCCTGCGACCTGCGACTGCGACCTGCGACCTGCGACTGTCGGGTGTGCAAATTTCACCGTCAGCATGCCGTCTGTGCTGTGCGTGTGGCTAAAGAAATGAGGACACACATAGGCGTACGCTACAAAATTAGTGAATTAGATCGACGCTAACAACAGAGTTTTGGCCGAAATAAATGTTTATGCCCGCGCGCGCCTGGTATGAGCGGTGCTGCAGGTAGGGATGTAAGCTTTCACCTGAGCAGAATTGTGGTCTCAGCACAGCGGAAGGATCTGACGCTGGGGGTAATGATCCGCTTGCTCGAGAACAAGACAAGGAAGCTCGGTCCTGAGCGCTACAAAGGTTATGCGTTAAACGAGCATGGTGTGCTGCACAAACGGGTCGGGCGAAATTGCCTCTCAAGCCGTCCCTTCCGTTAGGCGAGGCGAGGTGAGGCTGATCCAGTGGCACCAGGGAGCTCACGTGTGAACGGTCCTGGGGTGCCGCCTGTCCCAGATACAATATAAAATGGCTCGCTTTTTCTTCAAATTCCGTCCATCTGGCACCGGAGGCAATGATTGCCTGTAATCCTCGCCTGGACATTATTTCATCAAGTCTTTGCTTTGATTCTGCATAAATGTCTTTTTGCTGAGCATTCAGTGTGTTTATGTCTTTTTCCATGTCACCAACAATTTTCAATAAGTCTTTTTCTTCTTTCCTCAGTTCGTATGCAATTGCCTTGCCCCGCACAGTGCTGATAACCCGGATATTGCTTAATAACATTTCAACTTTTAGACCGATGCTAACATCCTCGCTATACGGAGTTACAATGTTTTTGGCCTTCGTAATTTCAGTTCTAACTAGTTCGACGAACAGCGTATCAGATACGTGAAGCTGATTGTTATATCGCCACAGCCCTGACCCTCTTTCGCGCCCGCTATGCGTGGCGCTTATCTCAATCACGCTGTGGTCACTTTTAATTCCAGCCGATATTTTCGCTCGTACATCGTAATTAAAATTGATCGCTTCAGAGATAAATATGAAATCGATTCTGGATTGTTGGTTTGGGTTCGTGCGTCTCCATGTAAACTCACGAGCAGATGGATTTGTTTGCCTCCATATATCTATTAGGTAGAATTCTTCAAGTATCTCTCGCAGCGTCGAACTAGCGCTTGCGTCGAACTAGCGCGTAGTGCGCGGGAAAAAACGTCATGAACATGTAAAACCTTGGCTGGTTGAACGCCAAACAGTTCGTAGAGTACCACGCAGTGTGTATGGTGCGTTCCGTGGGGATGGCCTGTCAGCCAGAGGACATGTTCAGTACCATCGGACGGCGCACCAGCCAGGTTCACTCTCACGCAACCCGACATGTCAATCACCTATCATTGCCTCGCATTAGGACGGAAGCTGGCAGGCGACGACTTTGCTATCGCGGCGTCAAAATGCTGAATAAGGCAAAAAGTTCATGTGAGCGATCGCCACTTCCACACAACTCTTAAGCGTGAGCTACTGTCGCGGAACTCAGCTGGCGAATGATTGTGTATGAACGAATGGGTGTTTGAATGGTGTTGTATATACGGTATCCGACTAGTTTAAAGGGAGTGTGCCTACTCACATCGCTTAGTTGGGGTTATTGACACTGGTCTATAGAACACAATTTTCTGAATTGAACCAATACTTCATTTCTCCAGATTCACCCTAGTTGCTGAGATATTCAAAGACTCCAGGAATTTGCTTGGGAGCAAAAAGTTATCGGGTAGACTCCAGAGGGCTTCCGCTACTAGAAGCCCTGCAACTATCGATTAAACTGCTAGCATATTGTTAGCGCCGGTCAATAGCAATTCAACAAAACAGCTCGTGCACGCTGATAGCAGCAGCCGAACAGAAACTGGACGGCCATCATGTTTTCCGATGATGGCCATTTCGATGATGGCCGATGGCCATTTTTTGAAGAAGATATCAATTTAGAGCTACGAAACTTGCACATAATAAAGTTCACAGTGGCAAGAACGTGCTGTGCAAAACTCGTCTTTCTATATTGCATGATGTGACCGTAATTGTATTGTCTTATGTGCGCCGTTTTACATAACATCACCATAGTGGCGATCGTTTTATATATATATCGAAACAAAAATAAACCAAAAAACAATATAAGTGAAAATTCAACTAAAGGGGCTCCAGATGTGAATTTCATCATATACAACAATCAAACCAACAGCTACTTACCGTATGAAAAATATTTTTGACATTCCAAAACAGTAGGCACACTCCCTTTAAGATGACGTGCAACATTGAAAAGCCGCCTTGTCGTGGATATGATGCAAATATATCTGATCTGATTCTGATGTTGGTGAATTTTCCTATCTCGGCATCGAGAGGTCCTAGCTGGACGTTTAAATCCCCTGCCGCCACCGTATTTGCTTCGGAAAACTCTATCATTACCTCCCGTAACTTATTAAAGAAGATAATTTTGTCTCGCTGGATATCTACGGCTGGGCCATAGACACCAATAACAGTAAATGGGTCACCATTGAGCGAAAACCGCAACCCGACTATTCCGCCCACGTCATCACTATGTTTCCCAAGAATTACTCCGCCAAAATTGTGAGGCAATAAAATGGCCACTCCAGCTTGGTGAACTGAGCCGTGACTGAATATTACAGATGATCCCCGCCTTTTTGGCCGATGACCGAGCGAGCGCGCTCTAGTAAAGCTAAAACAGGTTTGAAATATAAAACGGTAAGGGAGCACACGTGGTAGTAACACATAGTCATTTTAGTCCTCCAGAAAAAATGCCAGGCCTCAATGCATGCCAACATAAAAATGAAGTTGTATTAAATTGTTCATGATCCCTTTTTTCAAATCCGCCAAAAGGGAGTACGTCCTGAGTGCTGTATGCTTCAGCGTATAAATCAATGCTTAGATTAATACAGCCATTTATGTTGTTATCAGGGGGGTTCGAAGTTTAGTTCCCACTAGATCTGGCAAGACGCCTGTGACGTATGTAAGAGGGCGCCCGAGGGCATGTTTTTGTAAAGCAATGGGAAATGGAGCGTTTTCTAAATATAATTTAAAACACTTTTTAAAGGTATTTTAAATTATTTTGGAATTACGGGAAATATGATTCAAAAAACATATTTTCCCATAATGTGCTCATTCCCATGTTTTTCACTGTTTTATCTAGCCGTATCCAGGGTAAAAATGTATAAGGTTCGTCAGACATTCCGGCAGTCAGTTGTTCATCTACAGTGTGTAACGTACATAATAATGATGGTTTTCGGTATATTTTCATCAGATTATGAACTCTATTATTATCTTTTCAGAGGAATGTGCGTGTCGTTTTCAGAGGACCTCTCGTTACTTGGAGGGGCAGCTACGTATTTTTGAAATTCAACAAACTTATTAACCCCACCCACTAAGGTTTTCGAGGAAAGAACAGCGGTGCAGTCGGCGCTGCGCGCCGCCGTTTTTTTCCACATGTGTTTGTTTGGGTATCAGTCATCGTTTATTCGTATGTCATCCGTAAAACACGGCTTTTCATGACAAGTGTCATTTTACATTGTATCACAGTTACACTATTAAAATAAATCCACATACAAAATTGTCGACACAAAAACGTTACAAGCACAAGACAGTCGTTTCTCGCAGAGTTAACGATCTGCTGCCAGCCACTCCCTCATCCACGTACGAAACACCGTCACTGCTCCACCGTCTCGCACTTCGCCCGGCGCCTCGTTCCATTTGGCCGTTGACCGGAATCTGAACGATCGACGGGCGTGCTCCGTACGGACTCGAGGCATGTTCAGCAGCCCTGCTGCAGGGTTTCTCTGGTGGACACATTCTCGCGGTACGACAGCAAATCTCTCAGGCAGATCGGTGCATTATTATCATACAGCAGACGATGTACCATCACCAGGTCTCGCTCGGCAACAAGTTCGTCCACTTTCGGCCATTTCAATCTACGAAATAAAAGAAAATTGGCATCATACGTGTCTGACGACGGCAGCATTTACAATTCTTGCGCTGCGCTTAATTATTTTGTTGTACACGTTTACGTTGTGTTGTCTTGCAGCCTGCCCAGACCGTCGCACAATACAATATATGCGAGAAAAAAACAATGATTCAATGATACACTTTTTTACTTCTTTTAGCAGTCGGAGCGAAAATTTTGACAGACCGAACAGCGTTGCGTATCATCGTTGCGTCATGATAGAAACATGTTTTTCGAAATTAAGATTACTGTCCAAAACGACCCCTAGAATTTTCGCACTACCAGATGGGTGAAGCGGTGCATTGCCAAAACGTACTTTGAAATTGTGTCCAAACATCCTTTGTCGAGGAAAAATGAGAACAAGGTCAGATTTGGTTGGGTTAATTTTAAGAGTGCTTTCAACAAGCCATCGCTGCGCTTTGCTCAGCGTTGACTCGATGTATCGTTGTAGCTCTCACTGCTGGCTGGGGAGGCCACTGTAGATAAATTGAACGTCATCAGCGTATAACACCGTCTTGGTGTCACATAAAAACGATGTCAAGTCATTAGTAAAAAGTAAATATAACACTGGTCCCAGAATTGAGCCTTGGACAACGCCGCAAGTGATGGGGACAGTCGTGGAGCCTCCGCGATGTGCGCAATTTTTCACATTGTGTGCAATCATCCACATTGTGTGCAATTTGTTTTACCTCGGGTCATCTCAGGTCAAGTCACGTGATTCCACCTCCAAAACGTTTGCGGTCGTGCCACAGCCACAGTTTTAGGCTGAGTGGTTTCTATATTACAGGATTTAACTAGGCCATATGTACCTACAATTCGTTTATCTCAGATATTGTATATCGGTGACCTAAGGTCAGGTAGAACACGTGACTTCCCCAATAAAAGTCAATGACAAAAATTGCAAAAAATATTTGTCATTCCGTTTCTCCCTATAAGAGCCGAGTTAGAAGGGGCGTTCGGACGCCCCCGGCTTGGCGTGAGTTTATAGTGTAGATAATGCACCAATCCCAGTGGAACATCTCACTCCGTTTCACGTCCTTTTAAGATCCGTTTGCGACATCCAAAATATTCTTCGAATCAGAGTGGCAAAATATGCCATAGCATTCTAGCTTGTTCAGTAACATATTACGGTTCCTGCAATCAAAGACATTGGACAGGTCCATCGGGCAGACTCGTGACGCGGCCTTCGTCCATGTTGTGACTGAAGTCACTGACTACGTCCAGCAGTGTCTATGATGGAATGATATTGGCTATGAGTATACACGTAGGTATTGCGATCCGGCCAAGATGTGGAAAGACGCCATTTAGTTCAGGACTTCGATAACTGCCACCTTCTCTCTCAGTCTGCACGCACATTCCTCTGAAAAGATAAACTGGCCTTTAATAACTTCTTGAACTGTATAACTGATATAACATGACATCTTAATGACTTTTGGAGATGCTTTCAACTAGATTCTGCAGAATCTTGATTGAAACCTAGATCCGCCACTGGTTACAAGCGATAAACCAAGGATGTTACAAGCGTAGAGACAATGTTGTGAGGCAGCACGTCGCGTTACAGCGTTGGCTGACGACACTCATGACTGTCACAGTGTCCCAGGATATATTTTTGTCGAAAGTGCCGTCCAGGTTGTTGACCTCATTGCAAGGGAAGTATCGCGGAAGGCGATTTGAAAGTTCGGTAGTTTACGTAAATTTTGGCGGCTTCCAAGAGCGATGAGCTGAGTTTTGTTCGCGTTCACTTGATGGGATGAAGGAGAAAGGGCGTGAGAAAGGGTGTGTGAAGGAGTGTGTGTCTAAATGGAACGCCGACCGGGCAACCGTCCATGGACTTACAGGGCCCTTCCACGCAGGGCGAAGCTTCGGGGAGGGCCCAAGCCACGAAGGGGGCCACCACTCCCGTCTGTGTGTGATGACTCACCACAGTGCATCATTTCCCAATCACAATAATACTCATCCTCGGGAGAATTGCCACCACCAATGGTGGAAATGTTTCCGTTAGAACAATGTAAGGATGTAACAGGACGAGGACGGACCGCGGTGGGCGCCCCACCTCGGAGCAAAGGTCGCTGTATGGGTTCACACCATCGGATACCGGTTGGGAGGCGCTATTATCGCGTGGAAACCAGCACGTGTGCCCGTCACCAGGGGCGCAGCCAGGGGAGGGGGCTATGGGGGCTAAGGTCCTCCCCCCGTCGCGTCTCAGAGGGGCCCATCTCGGGTCTGAAAGGGGCCCATCGTGAACTCAGAAAGGGCCCATTTCAGGCCTGATAAAACCAAATTTAGCCTCAGAAAGCGAGCATCTCAGGTCCAGAAAAGGCCCATCTCAGCTCTCAGGCCCGGGCAGGGTCCATCTTAAGTCCGGAGAGGGCCCATCTTGGGCTCAGAAAGGGCCCATCTCATGCCTGGAAGGGGCCATCTTAGGCTCGAAATGGGCCCATCTTAGGCTCAGAATGGGCCCATCTCAGATTTCGAAAGGACCCATCGTGAAGTCAAAAGAGACCCATCTCAGGTTTGGAAAGGGCCTATCTTAGGCTCAGAAAGGGCCCATCTCAAGTCTGGAAAGAGCCCATTTTAGGCTCTGAATGGGCTCATCTTAGGCTCAGAATGGGCCCATCTTAGGCTCTGAATTGGCCCAGCTCAGGTTTTGAAAGGACCCATCGTGAATTCAGAAAGAACCCGTCTCAGGTCGGAAAAGGGCCCATTTTGGTCCATCTTAGGCTCAGAATGGGCCGGTCTCAGGTTTTGAAAGGGCCCATCGTGAATTCATAAAGGTCTCAGGTCTGAAAAGGGGCCATTTTAGGCTTCGAAAGTGAACAGCCCGCATCTCAGGTCCGGAAAAGGCCCATCTCTGCTCTTAGGCCCGGGAAGGGCCCATCTCAGATCCGGAGAAGGACCATCTTAGGCTCAGAAAGGGCCCATCTCAGGTCTGGAAAGGGTCCATCTTAGGCTGTGAATGGGCCCGTCTTAAGCTCAGAATGGGCCCATCTCAGGTTTTGAAAGGGCCCATCGTAAACTCAGAAAGGGCCCGTCTCAGGTCTGGAGAGGGTCTATTTTAGGCTTTGAAAGTGAGCCATCTCAGTTCCAGAAAAGACCCATGTCTGCTCTTAGGCCAGGTGAGGGCCCATCTCAGGTCCAGAGAAGGCCCGTATAATTTGGCCCTGAAAGAAAAATAAAAAGGTCTGGAGAGGTCTTTGAGCTGGAGAAGGACCGTTTCGGTAAATTCGGCCCAAAAAGAACACATGGCTGGTTAAGGCTCATCTTACTCTTGAACTCAGACATGGCATGATCAATGATGGCTCACATGCAGACCAGAAAGGGCCCATCTCAGATCTGGACAGGGACCATCAAAGTCGTAGAAAGCTCCCACCCCCTGTCTTGAGTTTGGGAATAGTCCAATTTAGGCCCGGAAAGGGCCCACCTCAGGTCTGGAAAAGGCTAATCAGAGGCCTTGAAAGGACCCATCTTTAGACCAGAAAAGACCATCATCGGCTCAGATGCCTGATGCCTCAGAAGGCTGCCCATCTGGCATCTCGGGGGGGGACAATGGCCCATTTTGCTAAAATTGGGGGTAAAATGCCCCCTGCCCACGGGCCCCGGACGTAGTGGGTTACATTAGCCATGCGGCGTCAGGCGTCAGCAGTGTACGGGGGTCAGGGCATTGACAACAATATAAAAAATGCAATATAAATGAGTTGAGGCAGAACAAAAGCCTTGGTCGAATGAATCCCGAAACCACCTTTTTCATGATTCATGATCCCATTGTTTTTCAGATTTGAGTGAGGGGTTTCGGTAATTGGTGGTATATAGTAGTGGCGGAGGCGGGAGAGGGGGCAGAAGGGACAAGTTGCTCCCCAACTCCAGCCGAATTAAACAGTAACCCGCCATTGACGCCCCCCCCCCCCGATACATTTTTCGTAATAGCTCAAAAACTAATAGTCCTATCAACATGAAACTTCGGGTACCTTCTTCTAAATCACGTTTACGTCTTCTGCGAAAAAAAGCAATTTCGTTGAACAAATTTCGAGTTATATCGAATTTAGTGACGTCACTACACACGAGTTTTACACCAAAATCAGCTAAAATGTAACAGGCCGTACAAATGCCATATTTTTTTATAAAAATGCAATCCAAAAACGTCAAAAGATAGAAAATGACCAGCGCTACAACATAGCCATCTCGGATTAAAAAAGAAGTGTTTTACACCAAAAAAAAATTAAATGGGGGAAAATGCCCACAAAATCAAATTTGTCAAAGCTATTAAAAAAGCCGGAATATATGTCAGAGAACCACATATGGGAAACTACCATACCAAATTTCAGAATGATATCACCATTGTTGACTGACTTATGGCATCTAAAGTATGGGTAATTCATGACGTCATATTTAACAATGGCGTTGTTTGGCTTGTATTGACCAGATACAGACAAATAAATGGTAAATGTATTTCTGAGACAAAGCTGGTATAGAAACATGCCTTTTTTATTTAGATTGATCAATTTCAAATTTTAACCTTCAGTGACCTGAACTTGACATGAACTTGACATTAACTTCACGTAAATGAAGTCAGGTTGTAAAATGAATATCACTATTGAATTATACGTGGAAAATAATTCATAAAACATGCGTTGCATGATTTTCGTAGATATGTTTAGCATAGTGCTCTTTTGTGACCTGACCTTGACCTTGACCTTGGCAAACAATCGCGCTTAAGCTCTTGCGAGATGTGTATCATACCTTTGGCAGCACTTTGGGTGATCATGGTCGTAATCGAAGGCTTTAGATGGAAAGAATGGCCCATAAACTCAAATACGTCGATTTTGACTTTTGACCTGACCGTGACCTGACATTTGACCTCACTTTGACATTTGTTAGTATGCTTTAGATTCGTCTCATTGAGATATTTCGATTGCCGCATTGCGCGTCTCGCATTATTGGTTCGGAAGATAACCAGGAGGGCGTTTAACACCCCCCCCCCCCCCCTAGTCAATGGCGTTCTGCTGAGACCCCAGTCAATGCCGGGTTAACCCTTTGGCGTTGCATGAAAAGAATATACTTCCACAAATCAACTTTGCCCCCCTAACTATGAAGAGCTTCCGTCGTCCCTGATGTTGTCACCCCCTCTGCCCCTTCCCTTGCTAGACCCCACGGCATCACTAGCGGATCCAAGGGGGGGGGGGCAAAACGGCAATGCGTCGCCACTGCCCACAGACCAAATAAAATTACTAGAAACAAAACCAAGTACACATGTACTTTAACATGGGACCATTTTAGGGATGGATGAAAATTACAAATTTTGAATTACAATACAAAAAAACAGTGAAAATAAATACAAATTAAATAAAATTCCATTTTTTAATGAAAATTACAAACAAATGCATGGTATTTTTTTTTGGGGGGGGGAGGGGCATCAGCTAATGCTAAGGGGCCTACTTCGGTTAGCCCCCCCCCCCCGTCGCAAAATCCTGGCTGCGCCCCTGCCCGTCAGCCTCACCGCCCCGGCGCCGTACGCGTATGCGGGTGCTGCATTCGCAGTCGCACAGATACAGAATATCGATCAGTCGGTAGTAAGCCTCTGGACGGACGTGAGACGGAGGCTCTGCGCTGGGGACACGTGGGGGACACGTGCCACCGATATACTAGTGGGGCGTCTATAGCAGCGACAACAGCGCCACAACTGATAACAAGGTCAGTGAACTGCTCATACAGAGGTAAAGATTACACAGTGCCTTCTGCCAGTGTCACTTGTGTCATTATTCATTCGCGCATCCCTCCCCGATCGCAGTTGATAGTGACCAAGGGCGTAGGCAAGGGGGGCAAGGGGGCCATGCCCCCCCCCCCCTGGATGCCAGGGGGACCCTCTGGCGACCGAGCGAGGGCCCCCTGGGGCCGAAGGCCCTAGTGTTTTTGCTGGTGTTAGGCGCCCGCAAAACGCCTTACGTCGCATAAAAGAACGCCCACGAACCGAAATAACATCGTAACACGAATAAATAACAGCACTTGCTTGTCTGTTAAAGGCATGCATATGTAAATACGTAAAAGGGCCCCAGCCAGTGTGGATAGGGCCCTTTACCAGCTTTTAAAGGACACTACCGATCTGCAGAGGGCCCCTGACGGCTGTCAGGGGCCCTCTGCCCCTGACAGAGGGTCCCTTCCGGTTGTAGAGGCCCTCTGTCGGCCTTTATAGGGCCCTGCCCATCTGGAGAAGGTCCCTGCCGATCTGGAGAGGGCCCTCTGCCGGTCTTTAGAAAGCCCTGCCGATCGTAGATCACCCTGCCAATCTGTAGAGGGCCTCTGTCGGCATTTAGAGGGCCCTGCCGACCTGTAGAGGGCCCTCTTCCAGGCTTTAGAGGCCCTGTCGATCTGCAGTGTCCCAGCAAATATGTAGAGGGCCCTCTGCTAGCCTTTAGAGGGCCTTGCCAATCTGTAGAGGGCCCTCTGCCCGCCTTTAGAGGGCCCTTCCAGCATGTAGAGGGCCTGCCGATCTGCAGAGGGCCACCTGTCGGCATTTAGATGGCCCCTTCCGGTTGTAGAGGGCCCTCTTCCGGCCTGTATAGGGCCCAGCTGATCTGTAAAGTGTCCCAGCCGATCTGGAGAGGGCCCTCTGCCGATATTTGAGGGCCCTGCCGATTTGTAGATCGCCCTGCCAATCTGTAGAGGACCTCTTCCGGCATTTAGAGGGCCCTGCCGACCTGTAGAGGGCCCTCTTCCAGCCTTTAGAGGGCCATTCCAGCATGTAGATGGCCTACCGATCTGCAGAAGGCCCCATGTAGGCATTTAGATGGCTCCTTCTGGTTGTAGAGGGCCCTCTGTCGGCCTTTATAGGGCCCTGCCAATCTGTAGAGGGCCCCTGCCGATCTGGAGAGGGTCCTCTGCCGGTCTTTAGAGGGCCCTGCCGATCTGTAGATCGACTGCCAATCTTAAGAGGGCCTCTTCCGGTATTTAGAGGGCCTTGCTGACCTGTAGAGGGCCCTCTTACAGCCTTTAGGGGCCCTGTCATTCTGCAGAGTGCCCCAGCCAATCTATAGAGGGCCCTCTGCCGGCCTTTAGGGGGCCCTGCCGGCCTTTAGCGGGCCCTGCCGATCTGTAGATCGTCTTGCCTGCCTGCCGGCCTTTAGAGGGGCCTCTACCGGAGTTTAGAGGGCCCTGACGACCTGTAGACGGTCCTCTTCCAGTCTTTAGTGGCCCTGTCGATCTGCAGTGTCCCAGCCAATTTGTAGAGTGAGTGTAGAGGGCCCTCTGCCGGCCTTTAGAGGGTCCTGCCGATCTGCAGATGGCCATCTGTCGGCCTTTAGAGGCCCCTGCCGATCTGTAGAGGACTCTATGCTGGCCTTTAGAGGGTTATGTGGTGGTAGAGGTGGTCTGCCGGTCGAGCGCCGGTGAGGCCCTCGGAGGAAGACCAGTGAAAGTTCTCATTGTTTTCAGTGTATGCTAGTAACGTCTGAGAGGAGTACAAGGCTTTGGTAATGTAGACTTTGACTTTGACTCGAACTCGAGATGCCACTACCAGGAAAGGTCAGAAGCCCAGCGCTCTCCCACTGAGCTACAGGGGCGGACAAATCGCTCGTTCCGCACTATCGAAGGCTTTTTAATGTTAGTGTCATAATTCCTACCCCAGAATCCAGATCACTGCACAATAATTTACATGTGGCGGAATTAATGCATTGTACTGCAATAGAAGTTGCTGTGAGGATAAATAAAGCTTGGATATTCCGATAACTCCTATATATTACGGCTTATCACACATATTCCACTATATATATATGACTATTCCATTTACGAGTTTCATCTACAAGAACTCCTAAGTATTTAATGCATGGGTTTATCGTGATTGGTGTATCATTTAATACTATGTCAATATCTTGTCACGTCACTGATCTTGAATAGATTTGGTAATTTGTCTTTGATGCATTTAGTGATAATATATTTACATGGAACAACTCGTTATTTTGGAATTAATTCATTCGTCTTTATTTGCAGCTCTTCAACATTTCTAGCTTGAATATAAATTGCCGCATATCATCAGCAAATAAGTGAAAGGTACCTATTTCTGTTGTATTGCTGATGTCATTAATATAGAGAATAAATAAAAGAGGACCTAAAATTGAACCCTGTGGGACGCCAATTTTCATCATTTGTTTCTTAGATGCAACCTCATCTATTATTGTCATTTTATGACTCTATCGTGTTGTAGAAACCCCTCGTATCACAATGCGGTGTATTTTTTTCAAAATAATTGCCCAGAAACTGTATCCAAAGCTTTCAGTAAATCAAGGTGAAGCATGTTATTTCGTTATTTTGTAGATATTTTGTAAACGTCATCGTACATTTGAACAATCGGCATGTTCGTACTGTGTTGTTTCCTGAATCCGAATTGAAGAAGATTCAGGATAATATTTGCATTAACCCGCGCCCCGCTGGAGGTGGCAGAATCTGCCCCCCCCTCCCGGATTTGCTCAATAACTTGAAAACAATTATAGATATCGACGTCAATCCTTCAGTACCTTATGCTGCATCAATTATACGTCTTATCACAACATTTCAATAAAAATGGTGGATTACTTTGAGAGATAATGACGTTTTAATCACGTCATGTCATGTAATTTTTGATGGAATGCTTGAACAATCATAGAAATTCGAGTTTTGACGAAAATTGCAAGTAAAAGAAGTTGAAAAGGAGGTGACAAAATATTAAAAATGACTATATTGGATTTTTGAAATGTTGTTTTCACTCCCAAAAAATGAAAAAATACACATGTTTTTCGTTGTAGAAATCGTATTTGTCGTTATTTTACAACATACAACGCATTGTACTGTTTTAATGATGTGGGCCCCCCTTGGCTACGGGGGCCCTTCTGATCCCATTTGCCCCCCCCCCCCCCTGGGCGAAATTTTCCCTACGCCACTGATAGTGACTGACAACACATGGTCAACATGCATCTGTGGATGGGGATATCTTATCATCGTGTGTAACATATGTGGTAACAATGTATTTTCTTGCAACACAAATACCAAGAGTGGCCGCGGCTTGCGGGAACTCCTGGCAGTCCTCTCACACACGCAGCACGCACTCACATCCTGGCCCGTTGCCAAATACAGACTGCGCGGGCGCACATAAGGCTAACTCGGTATGATGGGTGGCCAATATTGCCAAATTTTACTTTCACCAAACATAAATTTTATCATCTTATATGTTAGTAAAATCTCCAATTAATAAAATACTCAATGAAGCATCATATGTTGTCAAATTGAGAAACGCTTGGACTCGGGACAGCCGCATGAACAGATCGTGCTTCGATCCGCGTTTCGGATGCGACATTTTGTTCTAAAAAGTAGGTCGATATTAATGTCCTATAACTCCCGACACAGATATACATACATACTATCTAGATATATATATATATATATATATATATATATATATATATATATATATATATATATATATATATATATATATATATATATATATATATATATATATATATATATATATATATATATATATATATATATATATATATATATATATATATATATATATATATATATATATATATATATATATATATATATATATATATATATATATATATATATATATATATATATATATATATATATATATATATATATATATATATATATATATATATATATATATATATATATATATATATATATATATATATATATATATATATATATATATATATATATATATAATATATATATATATATATATATATATATATATATATATATATAT